>MNCL01000293.1:0-89561 GCA_001932985.1 Proctacanthus coquilletti
CTTGTGAACTGAATTGAATCAGATGGTCTAAACACGTGACATCCGGCTCGAACGATTAGGAAAATGTTAATGAAAATGCAAAGAAATACAACGGATTAAAAGTTTACTAATAATAATAAATGTATACCCCACATATTACGGTGTTAATACTCATCGCTGTGTACGAAATGAAATTCCTCACATATGAAAGAATAAACAAAAATGTCTTGCGCGGCCTTAAATGAAGACTCTCCCTAAAATGCGAAATAGGTCAAAGTTGGAATAATTTTTAAACGTTTCACACGTGCGGACGCATATGTCGTATTTCACATTCCTAGAGACTCTCATCACAGGCCTTCGTCATGTTAATTCTATGGAAAAGGAGTGACTTGGAGGGAAACAAAAGAACAAAGCACTCTTGCAAACAATTAGAGTTTATTAGTTTTATACATTATGTACATGTTTATACATTTCAAGGCACATTCTTTTTTGCAAACATGAAAGCTTCATATTTGCTGGAAATCCTGATAGAAGTTATTGATTTACTATTTCAATATTTTTATGTGTAAAACGTTATGATATATAAATCAAATACACACCTGTATTTAAATGCGCCAAACTGAAATAACGGGAAAGTTCGTTTGCGAAGTATGTAACATGCCGAGAATATGAAAATACTAGTCTCCACATTTGACCCGGCGAGAGTCTATTTTTGCACTCACCTTCAAAAATAAGTGTACTTACAAGTAATTACATTTTAATTACAACATCAACTTCACAGATATAGTGCTTGATTCTTATTACTAAGTGGGTCACTAACAAAATTCTAAAGCCTATGTTGTCGGATATCACTTCAATGCTCTGTGATAGGAAAGCTTGGAAACAGTAACCATAGAGCTTAAGTACACATTTACACATTCACACTCACGCTGGCCTAGCTTACAATTACAATTTATTTTAATTAAAAAATATTCTAAGCAGTACGACGTGTAAAACGCGTCATTTTACCACAAGAAATACTTATTACGGCATATATAAAAATGACTATTAAATTACTTATAACTCGTGTGCTCTTTCGAAGACTTTTTCTCAAGAATTAGCGAATTTGAATGCGCCTTCCTACTAGTTCGGAGTTACACGCATATGTATATTGGCGATATGCATTATTCTGCTAGATATATGTTTCATTTCGTGACGTGAATGACTTTTTACAAACAAAAAATTTGTTTTTCGATAATGTATTTTCACCTAAAGCGTAGTGATAAATTTTTACAATTTCAAAACTTTCAATCCACTCACGACAGAGTCTAGAGTTGAGATATGTTATTACGAGTCAGATTGTGTTTTATTGAATATTTTAAACACAACTAAATAAATGGTGCTATCCTCACAGAATACGCGATAAACATTGGGAATTATTGTATCTTGCTGCGAAAACAACTAGAATTTATATTGTCTTTATGGCGGTGTACAGCATTAAAGCACTTTAGTAATTCATAAGGGAAATAATAATGTAATTTAAAGATTTTGTATACCAATAGAATAGACGTAAAAATTTGTAAAAATGTTTTTCGCTTTGAAGAATTTATTTATTGCTATATATTCTACTTTTTTAATTTATATTTAATATTTGCAATCAAAAGCGCAACCTTTTAAATATAAATAACTCTTATAAAACGTAAGTATATAAGTAAGCAAAAGTAATATACTAATCAACTATTTAATAAAGTTCGCCTCTTATTCTTTAGATAAGCATTTAAAAATTGCTGTCTGGGCGTTTTTAATTTCTACTTAAACCTTTAGATTTCAATTACCAGTTTACTTGTATTAACAAGAAATTACGATCTACTGAAACTACGAATTCTACTATCAATTTTATATCTTTAATTGGAAATTACTTGGTATTTTTGGAAAATCCTGTATTTAGAAGAATCATTTATTGAAACATGATTATATATATTATTATTAAATTTAGATCAAATTATAATCGTGAAGTCAAAACTAAATTTTTGAGTAAAGGTATGAAAAATCAGTCGGCGGTAATTTTAGAAACTTAATTCTAAAGATTTAAGCATTTAAAATTCACCACGAGAAGCAATCAATCGTTCGAAATCTGATCTGAACTTAATAACAATAAAGAATTTTCCTGATAATAAAAATAAATCCGAAATATTTGTTTGGTATTTTTTGGGAAGTACAATGGGTTCTGTATAAAGAAGACTTAATTAAATCAAACATTAAAATAAGCTTGTAATACCTTCTTGCATAAGTAAAGGTTATAATATGATGATCTGTTAGAGTCTGCAGGTAAACTCCATTCGTTTTTGCTAGAAAAAATAATACCGATCGTAACAGCTCCAAGAACAGCCAAAATTTTAATGACGATAAGTAACCGTAATCAATTGCGACTCCATCTTACCATATTTTCTTTTCTTTTTCACAAGGAATTTATTGCCTCTTTTTCAGGGGCTCAAATTCTTCTTGCATCAGAAAACGTAGCTAATCGACTTTATTGCTTTCAAAGTCTCGCTTTTAAATGAGAGAATATTGAATTGAAAGCATCTCGTGAAGGCAAGTAGTACTCACTTTGTCAAAAGCAATGTTTTAAGACCTTTATTAACAAAAAATATTTTAATTAATAATATATATATGCAAATATAAGGCGCAAAGCACAATATTTTTGCTTTTCACCAAATTTATAATCTTTGGCAGTTTAATTTCTTGGTAGCATATTAATCCTTTTTGCATAAATCGCGAGTGTGACTCATGGAGCACAATCTTTTGAAATCAACCATACTGTTTTAGATTATTAATACAATCGTCATTAATTATAAAGAAAGCAAAATCCTCAGAAATACATAAAATGGAATTTGTTTTGTTGAAAGTAATTTTGTTTATTAAGCATTTTTTGTTTAAAATTTTTCGCATTTTATTAAATCTTAATTTGTCCTTTTTATCATAACAAGGGATTAAATTTATTGTAAAATGGAGAGAAATATCTTTAAAGAAGTCAAAAAATCAATATTTTTCTTATTTCAAAATATGTTAATACATCTTAAGAATATGATTCCGAATTTCTAAGTGAAAATTCGAAATAGTTCAGATATAATCGACCGCTCGCAACCCTAGTTTAATATTTCTGCATTTCGAATGAACGATTTTATATATGTCTTGAAAAAATAAAATTAATACTGAATCACTGAAATATTATGAGTAGTTTATGTTGAACATCAGGACGAATGCCTGGGAAATCAAAAATGGAATTTCACTTAACTTCAGAGATGTTTTTAAGGTCAGAGAGAAATATAGTGTAAAATAAAAAGTTAATGCAGTTAATGATCAAGTAAAGAAAACAATGGCCACTCAGCTCCAACTACATGAAAAATACACGTAAACTCAACGGAAAGTGACCAAGTCGTTCTTAAAAACTTTACTACTTACTATGGGTTGCATATTCGAAGAAATTGTGGCAATGTTAAAGAAATAAGGAAAAATATTTTCGTTACCAACTACTGTACATGCTCCACGAACGAAAATATAAAATGCGAGTATTGCCTGCGGGAGCCGATGGTTAGTGTATGTAACCAAATGTCTTCCTACAGAAGCAAATTTAAATCTAGACCCTCACACCACTGCACCCAAACATACAAAAGCATATCTTTCCCATCTATGAAGACTTATCAAATCAGAATTTATTGTTGTACACAAAACGCTACTAAAAAATTCAACGATACTATGATGCTTAGCTCCAAAACACCAGCATTCTGGGTTTAAAATCATTGAAATTGCATCTTATTTAGCATCTGGTTTATTTAATGAATGATATAATTCTTTTTTACGAACCATGAAGGCTCTTGGGAATCGACGCACATCGAGTGGTTTAGCAGGAGCAACACAACTCGTTATCGAAGAAGCGTGGAAAAAACGTCAAGAGCAGCTCTTCATGGAAACTGAATTTTGAGAAACTGAGAAATCTGAAGCACTGTTGTATGACCCTAGAATCGCAGACTAAACGGTAAGTCTAAGGAATGATTTTTTTATTTGTCGAAATTGGCGGAAATAAATATTCAAAAACTATTCAGCCAGCAATTATTGTCTTAAAACTTGCTATCCTCTTCTATTCGAATCTGTGTTTGCAGAAATCATCATAAATTTTTTTTTTTTAGTTTTTCATCAGGAAAATTTTGAAAAAATTAACTTTTTTCAGACACGCACCATTTTTTTAATTTTCATATTTCTCTAATTCTCTTAGGATCATATACAGTGGATACAGGTTAAACCTATGAACTCATATATCACGATGGAGATGACACTGCTAACTTACTATAATCAGTATCTAGTTCTTTTCCTCTACATAAAACTCGAGATATATTATTAATTCAAATTCAGTTAGCCTATACCTGATTTATTGTGTTGGGTGTATAAATTTAGTGTTTCGAACACATGAGAAATAAACAACAAACTACGTTTTGCAACAAACTGACCATTTTTAAGAAGTAAAAGGATTGTTCTGTAGGTCTGGTATTGTTGATTAGCTACTTATTATTTTGAAGGGTAATTTTTCCTTAATGAAAACCTTAAACGCGTCTCGAAACCATTTTCGTCGATTTTTTCGATTTTGCTTTATAAATAAAAAAACGGATTGATCGATTGATTTCATTCTAGATTTTTTCATTGTACTTGAACTAAGAAAAGAAAATTTTTTTACTTGTTTTTAGAATTTCATATTTTATTCCAAAATCAAGGTTTTTTCACTTCATGTTCAATCCTTTTTTTATTTTATATTATTTTTTTAGTTAATCTACGATTAAATACTTCTAAAATTAAAAAAAATTGTTTTAATTTTTTCAGGGAAGAATTATAGATTCCAGAAATCTCACACAATGGACGACATTTTTTTCGACTATTTCATATGCCTATGTATATGTTAAAAGCAAATGTTCCTATGCATTATATTTAAAATATTTTCCACTATTTAAACATGTGAACAACTTTAAAATGATTGGATCAATTTACTTTTAATATAAAACAAAATTGCTAAAAATCCCCTATTTTTGACACTCTAAACAAAGAAACGGAAAATGTAATGAATAGAAAAATATTACCACAAAAGTAATTTTTTATAGACATCCTACAAAAGTTTTGGTTTGTGGGATAGCTGATAGCTGGTCCTGCTATTTTTTCAAAATTTCAGCTACCGTACTCCCGTTTGTATAAAAAAGTATTGAATAACAAAAATGGAGCTTTTACACTTACGAATTTCTAAATTTTCGTTTGGAAAGATTATTGCACTATAAATGGTTTTATTTTCAATGAATCGAAAAATTCTTGGGTTCAAAACAAGAATAAATCAAAAAGTTTTTAGCTTTACTTCGTTTCACTAGTTCCTATCGATATTATTGTACAAATTGTTATAGTATAATTGTAAAACTTTGAAGGCTTTTAAAAGTAAGCATTTATATAAAATGTTTAAGAGGCACTATAAGATGATGAATATTCAAGAGTTTGAACTATATACGAAGAATTATTCGCTTTAAAAAAAAAAAAGAATTTCTTTGGTAAATTTTCAGAAAATTACAATTTGAGTGAAAATGAAAAGAAGCGTTATTAAAATAGTATATTACAGTTGTCCTTCAAAATTTACTTTTAAAGCAAGTCTGTTATGTATCTACATATGTACTACCGTTTCTCTTTTTGTCATAGATAACTGAAGTTCAATTAATTATTTCCGTTTAAATTGACCTCCTTTTACCTCCGTCAGTTATCGCTAATGAGTTATCTACATATACAATAGCGAAAAGAACAAAGCCATTTTTACATAATCTTGTTCTTTTTTCGACTTCATATTTTTATATATTCAGCACTGTACGATTGTTTAAAAACATACGCACATATAATCAGAACAATATTTTTGTAAAACAAGGAACGTTTAAATTTCGAAGATTCAAATTAGTCGAACATAACATCCGTGAGGCATAATATAATAAAAAAAAAATAGGTAAAAATATTCTCAAATGAAATCTTTTATAACCATTTTCAAAGTTGTCATTAATGTGCCCACTTGAAAGTTTGCAACCACTCTTTCTATGGCATATCACAAAGTTGAATGAATGAATAATAATAGTTACTTTGAAGAATGTTCACTATAGCATGTCAACAATAATTCCACTAATGTAAAACGTTGATTTTGTAAACGATTTTAGTATTTTATTGCAACATTCGCAAATTTATTTAACCCAAACGCAAATTTTTTTAATCTCTTCACAAATTTACTTTAACTTCAGAATTCTGTTTATTCATGGTATCTTTATCAACTGTTACGAATGGCCTCTTTGATCTTAAGATTACATTGATATCAAATTTCAAATAATGCAAGTAGCACAGTAGCATAATTTTAATAATTACAAATAATAAATAATTATAATTATAATAAAATAAAATTAATAATTATAATCCTAGAAAAATCTTGAAAGAAATTGTGTTGTTTAATTTGTGAGCTTATAACTTACCCAAAATTTTGAAGTTCAAATAAATTTGTGAAAAGATTAAATATATTTGCGTTTGGATTAAATTAATTTGCGTTGGAGTTAAATAAATTTATGAATGTGGTATATATGCTAGCACCATTTATATTTAGTATATTAACTGAATTGGAAAATTTACCACGCCAATGACACAAAATTCTCTGATCAGGATATGCTCTTTTTCGGAATAACTTTTAAAATCAAGATTATTATTATTAATATTTCCGTAAAGTTTTATCAAATATTTCACTTTTAAAATAATTTCATACAATTTTTTTAATAATCCGCCACCACGAAGGCCTCTTTTCTTGAATATTTTTTTTAGTTTTAGTTTTTTTGTTTTCTTGAATAAATAAATGCACTCGTTTCTGTGTTGGCTGATCGGTTATCAAAATTTTACCACTTGAATATAGAAATATTTATGTGCTAAACATAAAAGGATACAACAGAAAGAATAAAAACTATTCCTAAATAAAAAAAACGGCCTGAAATGTGGAATGTCTTAAAATATCACTAACCTCGCACGAAGTTCATCTAAAAAATTGTGACGCTCCCTTATACTTAATAACATAAAAGCAACATTTATTATAAAACTGCGAACAAACGAACGGCTTCTTAGATACTTTTATATTTTTCTCATTCAACTTGATTGTTTATCTAACCAAACTCCTAAGGAGTCTTAAGTACTTATGTACACGTTTTCCTCAACTAAGTACGCGCATAATTTTATAAATAAATCAGAAAGTAAATATCTACTAAATAAAAATATATACGCATAAGTAATAAAAGCAGTAATAGTAATACTAAAAGGAAAGATATTCACATCCGAAGGGCTGAAGACTAATAATGCTAAGCCCTTATTTGTGCGTCGGATGAACGATATAATTTGAGCTATATGAAATCAATAGTAACCCTCACAACTTGCTCGGGTCATAATTCTCCAGCATCCATTTCTGACGCTGCTTCTCAGTATCGCATTCCTCCATTACGACCTTATCTTTGGCCTCGTTAATAGCCAGACATTTATCCGACGATCCATGTCGAAGTTGTTTTGTGTCGGTTATATACGACCAAAACTGAAACGGGAATTAGAGAAATTTTTTATTAGACTTTTATCAAGATTTATTAAGTAGCTTTTATTACTTGGTTTCCTTTCGACCCATGGCACGGATACAGAATAACATCGTGTCCTGCATAGTCTAGACAGGCTTCATCTCGTCGGATCTCCCCTGTTTTACTCAACATCCAATACTGTAAATGAGCGGAAACTTTAAATGCTTGATTTTGTTATGTTAAATCTGTCCGTTGAGGTACATGTTTGTTTCTAAGAAATCGCGTAATTATAAGTATACATAAAATAATACATTCTTCCTCTTCTTGTTATCATTTTGTTATCTAAAATCTAATTATGTTTTAAAATAAGTAACTCTAATATTGCATTGTTTTATTTCGATAAATGAATAATACTTATATAAATTAAGAAAAGGGGGATCTAGAAAAAATTGGAATACCATTAGAGCAATAGCAGACAAAATTACAATTAAGAGGTTGTTAAAAATTATATTTCTCAACGTTATCGAGATATTAGCAAGTAGTTTGAATATAGCTTCTCAAGACGTATGACAAAGGTCAATATACCAATACTTCTCTACAACGCAAATAGACTAAAAACTGTAAGCAAAAAGAAAAGTTTATTACATATTAAAATTAATTAATTTTTTTAAAAACAAATGCCTCAGTTGACAGGCGCTTATATTATTGCAAAATTGTAGTTTTTGTACGAATTAGACTGTCATTTGAGTTTGACATCTATTTTCTAGGATATTTAAGTAATTTTATTATTACGAATATTTGAATATATTGGAGAAAATACGAAAGCCTTGTATTTTAAGTGAGTTTCTCTTGAAAATGATATAGTGCTACACTTTTTTATAAATCGCGTATTCAAGAGAAATTACGGAAATGACGCCTTTGAAAACGCTAAATGTAAGGTTGGAAACAAGTACATCTCAGAAGTTCGTTCGATGGGGGAAGGAAATAACTGCAGTTTACCAATATTTCACAACTCATTCAAAATCACACAGAATAACTCGAAACATAGTAAATCAGTTTTCATTATGTGGATCTTGTTGTGAAGCGTATAAAAATATCATATATCTTAGAAGCCTGGTTGAATGAAAATCAAGCACAAGGATTAAATCAAAGTACTCTTTTTGATGACAAAAATGAAACAAATGCAGGAAAGAAAGCAACGAGCTCGAATATGAGCATGCAGTTTAATCAGGGCGAAACTCTTATTTTCTACTTCTCCGATGATCCGCTTCCAAGCCATGAATTGAAGCGTGTTCTAGAAACGATGCGACGAAAGAGCTTGCCTTAGTTATAAAGTCCTATTCCCATTGCATATGCAGGGAAGCACGCATACTAATGAACGAGTATTAAGCTCAGTTGAGTTCATGGTGAGCACGGAGCTAATAATCCTAAGTAACGGATATGAGCCATGGTGTTCCATATCTTTAATATAATAAAGCATATTCATGATTGGAGAACTATGAATCAAATTTCAACATCTGACAACAGAAGTACACAAACGTATCGCCTGCGCTGTAATTTCGGCAGACTTCGCGACAAGCTTTCAAAAACTCAAATTAAACAAACCTTGGAATACTGACTCCTGAATTGTTTTATAACTAAGAGATACATGTTGTTGACGCTGTTTATAGAGTGGTGAGTACTTTAAAAATTTCATGATATACAATTTCACAAGATCATATCTTGTCTCAATATTCCATAGTACATATGGTGAAGTAAACGATACAGCAACTTAAGGACACAAGTACGAAGTCAAAACTCTGAAATTGTGAAAAATCTAATAAAACAGGAGATCAAACGAGATAAGTTGACGCCCTTATAGAATCTCTGCAGTGAAATCGAAAACACAAAAGTGTCAGCGAAAATTGATATTATTTTGGCTTAGGACTAAACCATAAAACATGATTTCCTGCCAAGGAAAAATGTTGATCATATCAATTAAACCAAATTCGAATTTTGCGACCTTCCTTCCACACTAAAGTCCAGGTAAGAATGGCACACTTCCCATCATATTTCAAGAACAGACCAGAACCGCCATATTTTATACAATTCTATTGTCTTCTGGCTACATTCCTTAGACTTGGAGAGAAGACATTTTTTGTCCAATTATACTGAAGGAATTAGATAAAATGGTAGATGAAAATCCATAGAATCCACTTTACATCAGACCGTAGCATTTGTAGAAAAAGTTCTGTTAGCAAAGAGTTTTTCATATATCCAATATTTTAGTATTAGGCCTTTGTGTGGGATTATTGTGCATTTATAAATAAATTCAATTGAGTTTGTCGGTGAATGCACATTGGTATTAGTAGGCAGTTGTTCTTTGCTTGGTGGTCGCGATTTAAATTGCCCAACAATGTCTAAACAGAAAACTAATTAATTTACTAAAAGTGACAGTGAAACGGACGGTGAGTGTGAACCTGAGAGATATGAAAAAAAAAAAAATATTGAATTCATCCTGTGCATCTTCGGATTCCGAGGAGCTCTGTAGAGCGAAGATCTATAAAATGAGCAGTGGTGAAGTAGAAAGTGAATAACAACATACTATGATGAATATTATAGCAAACAGATCCAAAAGACCGTGGACCTTGTTTTCTTCTGTTGCTTCAAATTCTAAAAACTCTTGAATTGAATAAATGTGTTAGAAAACGTCTCCGAATATACAATCAATTTACGGAAGAGGGCAATAGTATAAAAGAAAATTATATCTATCTATCTAATACTATGTAGGAAAAGTTTATATGATCGAAGAAAATGTTTGCACCAAATTTATATTCTTTGGACAAAGCAAACTCCAGGGTAAGAGTACACCTACCCATAGAATCCACGGTTTTAGATATTTTTCAAAAAACGAATAATTTCCAGAAATATTTGATGAAAATAGAAATACATGCAAGTTATTCACGTGTAAATATCTGGACGGATACTAAAAAATATTTTTTGTTTACTATATTAGTCTACAGATATATATAGATACGAAACACTATTGAAAATGTTGCATTTCAATGATAATGATATGAGTTCGCACGACCTGTTGTTGATAACAAGACCAATAGTTTGTGTATTTAGAGGTTTATTTTCAAGACCGTTTTATTCATATAAGGGAAGATTGTGCTTCAAAAATACATTTTCTCAGAAGGAAGTAGATTTGGCATTGTCATTCGTTTTTTGTGATTCCGTACCTGGCTATATACTAGACTTCATAATTTATTTTTGAAGAAATCGATGTAGATGGGATTGGAAAATTTGGAAACATTGTTATGACACTCATGCAAACATATCCAGGAAAGAGTCATACACTGATTATTAATAATTGGTACACGAGCTCGGATTTATACAATATACTACATAAAAAGAATAAATTTAATGCTTTTGGAACAGTATGGAAAAATATGAAAGATAGACATATCTTACAATATATGGAAGACAAACTAAAAAAACGGAGAACGTGCACACTCATCGACACATATTCGATTAGCCTTAAAGTGGCATGATGAAAAGGACATCCGGATCTAATCAGAAACTAAAAAAATTAATTACAAAAGAGGCAAACCAAAGGTAAAACCAAAATGTGTAATGGATTACATATTGCTTGATAGGCGCAGTTGATAAAATAGATATACACGTATTTTTGAATTCGTTTCAGGGTTCGAAAAGCACTAAATGTTGCAAAAAATACAACATACAACTTTTTACATATCTTAGATCTAATCATATAATGCTTATATTCTTCACCAAAACGCTGCTAATGAAATGGAAACGTTTGATCAATTTCTTCAAAATTTCATAAAACTAATTTACAAAAATATCCGTGCAAAAGAGAGGCCAGGGGCGGAAAAATTTATTCTGATGATCTTCCTTTCCGGTTAACGGAACAACATGCGAAGATGCTTTGTATGTGCAAAACATGGTACCAACCTTCCTATACCTTTGTAATATGTTGCCTATTTTTACTTCAATCTACCTAGTTACCATTATTAGAAGGAATGTGCCTAGAAGATCCGAATAAGGTGGAAACTACAAATGGATCCAATTTTGAAAAGTCTGCAAAATAATATTTGTCTGGTCTACCTAGGCAATGGCTTTGTTTATTCCATCTCTCTTTATTACATAAATAATATTAAAAGAATATTTTAATGTCTTCGTGAAATCACTTCCAAAATAAACTTTGATAAATTGAAATTAAAAAACAAAAATTAACTCGAATATCTTGACCATATAATTACAGTAGAGGCGATTATACTCACCATTCTTAGGACCATCAGGTCATTACAAAAGACTAAAAATCACGAAACTAGTGAATTTTTTAAAGATCTTTTGACTCTAACTTATTACGACTCTTTAATCTAACCACTAATGCCTTTCAATTTGACATAGACGTTGTCGTAGGAAGCATGGAGGGAATAAATCTACACAATACGTATCAAGAAACTTAAACCAAACTTAACAAAACAATAGCACAATTAAGGGAGAAAGTCTTCCAATTGTGTGAACAATTGGACAAAAACAAAGTATTTTTGATAGTAAATTCAAAAAAATCCAAAGCAAAACGAACAAAAGACGAAGTTTTTATATACAGATCTCGAATAAGATTCATTAAGTTACAAGTTTCAAGTTAGTTAAGTTACATTAGTAGTGTTCAAAATCCAACACTTAATACATTTTAGTCAAAAGAATCCTTTACTTGAAGAGTTCATATCCAATGCATCAATTAATAATTATAAAAAGCAAATATTTTTTAAAACTGTCACTCTCCTCAAAGACATCTGAAATAATTCGTCTATTGCAAAATAAAATCCGAGTAATCGTAAAAATTTTGGAATGTAACTTCGAAGAGGATATTACTAATACTTTTAAAATTGCTACTTTCCTACACCTACACTACATTTTATTATTCTAACTCATACGATTGTTCAATACTGATTTTTTATTTATTAGAAGCTTTAATGTCATTGATGTATTTAATTGAATTTTTTGTTGTGCGATTAACCACTAAAGCTCGTGCATACTTGATTAAGTAATTTTATATTTTTTGAATGAATGCGAAAATTGATATAAAATGCTTACTTTTAAAACACCAATTGCCAAACATGTACCTGAACGCAGCAGCATACGTTGAAGTGGTGGTAATAAACCATATATCAGTTGAAACCATAACATTACTTAGTTAACCGTTAGCGGAAGAAATGTTACTCAAGCTCCGTAAAACGATAAATATTAAAAAAAATCAACAAAATGTTATGATTACTTCAATTAATGGAGCACCAGCAGCAGCCAGTATACTCTGCCACAAACTCTGAAAACTCGTTTAAAATTAATCCGCAACCACCTGCCATGGAGGACATGCATTATGAAGTACATTACATTATCAGCTCAAGTAAAAAACGAAAAATAATTATGAAAAACGTCAAAATAAAAATAAATAAAATGCGATTATGGACTTGCTGTAAGTATAATAATACTTGTAGTTAGTTAGTACGGCGTCTTCCTTCTTCACCGAGGGTAGCGGAATGGGTCTTAAATTATTTTGAAGCACTTTACTGAAAAGCTAAGAAATTATCGATCGAAGCCAAGCTTTATTACTGAGTTATTGTGAATGGCTTTTGGAAACCTTATGGTTGAGCTGAGCAGGTATAAGTGCTTCGAATGTACCTGGTTTCCACCTTGACCGTGGCACTCCCAGAGGTCAATCGATGAATGCATGTCCTCGGGTTTGGCGGCCGAGTCAAGACACAAATCTGTATCCAAATTGGCAATCTGGAATTATGTAAATGCACAAAATATAAACAAGGGTAAATAATATCATGTCGTCTGATCGACGAAGTTTGTGGCGGTCGCATACGTTGCTTCGGGTAACAGAAGAATAATTTTCTTAACCTGATTTCCTCCCTGGTTGTGGCAAGGGTACAAACCAACCGCTTTCTTCAAGTCTCTCTTTCTCGCTGGGGAATCCAAACATGTGCGACCGCCATAGCCTAGATTTCTTATCTGTACTCAGGAAAATTTTGTGATTTGGTTATTTTTAGCTTTCTGAAATAGGTGTTATAAAGTGTAAATGAAAAATGTATACCTACCTCTCCAGAAGCAACCGCATCACCAGGAATGAACAGTTCGGGATAAATATTGTCCAGATACCACTTGAAGCTCTTACAACCAAGTCTTTTCCTGTAAGGTAATAAAATATTTTTCGGTCAGCTAGTGCATATAAATCATATAACTCGTTTTACTTTTTAGTCGCTGAAATTAAAAAAATACATATAATTGTTTTGAGGGAATTTTCGTCAATAAAATCGTGCCAACTTTTATACACGTTTATAAAATTTATTTGTCCAAAAGTAGTTTATTAAGCTACAATTTTCGAATTTTAAATATTTTTCTTCAAAAGTCACGTTTAACGTTACGAAGATATAAACTTTTTTGTATGACATCTGAAAATTATAAATATTTTATTTGAACATCACGATAATTTTATCGGAAGCACCGGAACCGCATACATAATATATAATTTTTATTCATAATTTTATTTACTGAAACTTGTACAGAAAATTCTCAAATTTCTCAATTTCCTTATTTATGAAGTGATTATCTCATTAGTAAAATTTTATCTAGATTATTATGTTTTTCTGATAAGATTTTTCACGCAGAATAGGAATAACATTATCGTAACAGGAAAATTTAAAAATAAATTACGCCCGCTTTTCCATTTATTTATTAAAACGTTAACAAAACATAATAGAAGTTGAAAACACAAATTAAAGCTTGTTTTCAAATCATAACTACCATATATAAAAAAAAAGTTCACTTTAGATAGATTACGTAAATCTACCGCTTACAATAATCTAGTCTAGTCTAGTTTAAGCCCTAAATATAGTTTCTATGATATTTTTTAATTATTTGAAATATAGGAAAAAAACGACAAAGGAAAAAAATTGATTCTAATTTTCAAAACCAAAACAAGTTATATTCAAATCATCAATAACTTGTTCTGTAACAAAAAGCTTGAACGTTTAATGAACAATATTTTTAAAATCTAACCGGTTTTGATCAACTTATTTTAATTTCTAGAGAAGAAAGTTTCGGAATACTCCACCCCATCAGATTCTCCCAAAACCGTCCCTAAACCAAATAAAATTAAATAAACTATTTTTTATATCTATAAGATCTCAGTCAATTTTCTTATCTATATATTGATAGTATGTAATAATTAGACAACGAAAATTCGTTCTTTTAATTATAAAAGATTATAAATAATTAGAAAATTTATGCGTAAGGTATTTGCTGCTCAAATAACGCGGTGGTTTGGACTTTACCTTTATATTTCGCTACACCTGTAGTTTTGACATATTCAGGAAGACAAAATAAAGAATGGAATGTGTACACGAATGGGACGAAATTCCAAATTCCAAATTCAAGCTTATCGTCAGCATTGCAATGGCGTGTTTTATTTTAATTTCTGTTAACTCTCCATCCTATTTTCGCAATTTAGCAGTTAATGTAAAAGGCGTACACTTCTTCTTGAAACGCGTGCAAATAGTCTTTTAGAGAAATATTATTTGAAACACGGCAACTTATCGGAGGCCTCGTATGGCTTTTAAAAATGAATTTGGGCGTGATAATTCTTTCCTATCACCTTATGATCTACATGGCCGTAATCAAGATATTAAGTATTTTATTTAACATTTTTGCATAAAAATTCCTCGCAATCTAAATTTCTTCGAAATATGTAACATTACAAAGAAACATGTTTGTCAAAACAAGCTAACTAACTAACCAGTTCAAATAATTTAACAAATAAATGAAAGTCCTTTCGAAAATATTAATAGAAAAAATTAAATTTCTTACTTCCTAAAAATACATTGAAAAGGATAAAATAAAATCCTTGAGTTACAGGGTTACTACTCTTTAAGTTTATTCTTAAATAGCGATCCAACTTTATTACAAACACAATTTCTCAGACAAGCCATGCCGTTGTGAAGCCATATCCCCATGAAATAATAGATTTTCATAAAATACGAGATAAGTAAAATTCCATAAAGGACCCTAGATTCCTATGTAGGGGAAACAACCAGATTATACAGGAAAAATACCATATGGTGAAACTTTTACGATATTTATCCAATTTAAAAAGAAATAACTTTTGTAACTCATCACAACGAATATTAGATGAAGAATTTTGTGAATTAATAATACATGTTAATCTTAATATTATGATTCACCTAATATTATATACATATTGTGTGTTCTTTGCAAGCAATCCGACCTGATGTCACATATATTCTTACTTTTTTCGTGCGTTCTTATTTCAAGAGAAACTTTTGTATGTCTTCATCCGAGAGAAACTGTCATTTTCTGAATTTATCATCTTAAGAAACATCAGCCACTTATTTGTCTTAATTATCTTTCAGAAAACGAATTTTGTTTGTATTTCGTAATTATGATGAATTTCAAGGCAATGAGCTTGCAGTCTAATTAATCTTCAAGTCTAAGGGTATATTTTTAGTAAATATGGTAAATTCTTATATCTCAGTGGATTAGATGTAATGTTATAAAATGTTTAGCGGAGGCCCTAACGTCTATATGGCTCAGGTGACAACACAATAAAAAGTTTCATTAAAAGGACATTTTGTCTTTAAATTACTTTTTAATAGAGACCTTACAGTACTCTTTAGGTCTCGACAATGCTGATGACTGTTCAGTAAAAGTAGTTTTGAGATATTTGCCCGTAAAGATTAAATAACCTCATCATATTTAGACGTACAGTCATTTTAAAGAGCGTCATTTTCCCAGGATAATGAGCTATCTGAGGAGGTTGGAATATACAGAAAATTAGTACTTGATTAAAATAGCCAGACGACGTATTTAGTTATAAATTAGTAGATTTATTTATTGACTGTATAATATGTGGGTTCGATTTCAGAACGATATTTCTGTAGTTAAAAAGTAATACTCTCGAATAAATTTATTACTATTTCTTTTAGGAAGCAAATTTTAAGACATCGCAATGTATTTTAATTTGTTCATACATTAGACATCTTTAGATCATTCTGAGCTGCTATTAGACACAAATGGAAAGATGTTTACAAAATACGTATTAAACGGTGTATTTAGAAGTTGTCACACAATTCTGTTATGTAGTTAAGTGTAAATCAAAGGCGCTGTATAAATTACCTTAACTCTTTTCTAGTAGTGACATCTCCAAAATCACCTTTGTCATTTCCAATCCTTTGATAGTAGTACTTGGCATATTCATCCATCCAAACTTCTGCCAATCGAACAGAATTTCTCTTAAGAACGTTTACACCTTGCCTCCACTGCAAAAATGTAAAATTTTAAAATTCAGCAAAATTATAAATTGGTCTTACCTTATATGGTGATCTCTTTCGGAAGATATGTCCGACGTGAGAGCAAGGCACTATTTCTAATGTACCACCACACATCCATGTCTTAAACGAAAGCTCCAAGTTCTCGCCGCCCCAAATGTCAAAGCCAGAATCGTAAGTACCCAGGCGTTCAAAGAAATTCCGATCGATGGAAAATAGACCACCAGCCATTGTGGGTGACCAAACTGGCTCCGCTGAACTCTATGAATGTTACAAGACATAATTGAATTCAGTCCAATTTTTATGACTATAATAATGTTAATCGTTATCTATTATAATAATTCATTATTTTATATGTGTTAGAAGGACAGATACATTACACACTATCAATATCAATATGACAAAGAGGTGGCGATGAACGATTTGTCTGGTATAGCAGTCAGAAGAAAATTTTCTATCTGCGGTCCCATTACTGTTCCTGGGGTTCTTTCTAGGAGCATCTATTCCCGTAAGGATTCAAGCTATACATGGCGTTGTGCTTAAATTATGAGGTGTAGTAAAGCAGCAAACATAAAGTACCTTCGCAGTATCCATATGAAATGGGTCTTTTGTATGTCAGACTTTCCTTATGAATGATGGGATCTTTTTGAGGATTCTTATCACGTTCAGACGGAGACGGTGAGCAAGTCGATGCCGCACTTAGCTTACTTATTCTTTTACCATCTGTGAGAAGTCAATTTGCTTATTGAATACAAGTGTGTGCAATTTAATCTAAATCGTTCAATTTCAGTTTTAGCGGTGGTAGAGTCCTGTGTGAAGTGTAATACCGACTGTCGAACTTATATCTGGATAAATTTCTTGATAAATTGAAAATGGTATTCGAATTGCTCTGGGTTATTACACGGTTGCCGAAACATTTGCAACATTATTACAATACATTATTATTATTGCATTATAAAAACTGCATTTTATTATTTCTGTCATATGATGCAAACTTTAACGGATAGTAATGTAAATTTATTTAACTCACTCAAAACACCTTTTCATATTATACAGAAAATTTGGCTTTAAGATAAAATGTTTTTAAGGGGTAATCGATCGTATCGGATGAAATAGTTTGAACAACGGCGGCGTAGTCGCAATTAGGTTGATCATTGAACTGTTTAATCGTATGTTCGAATGTGTGTCGCGCATGGCTACGACAAGTATGTACACATTAAAGGTGCAATTAATTTAATTTAATTTTATAAGAAATTTTATTGGTGGATTCAATTTCTTACGAGTGTAAGACGATATTCTAACTGAAGGGATTAAACTTTAACATAATTTCCAGTTTATCATCTTTCAATTAGCATATCATATTAGCATTAAACTGGCGAATTTTCAGAACTTCATAGCTTTTAGTAATATTATTGAAATAATATCTTTGAAAATATATATTTATAACTTATAAACATATTCATATAAGTGACTAAACGTGTTAAAGTTAACTTTCTACCATGAAGCGAAACAATTCGCGCATTTCTAAATTCGTAATCATCTATCATTACTCGTAAAACTGGTATAAGCAACAAAACAATTAATTCAAAAGGGATTATTAGTGTTTTTTCCGTTTAATATTAATAATTTGTTTTATTAATAATTGTACAATCAAGAGCAATATAAATAAGAATAAATAGGTAAATATTGGAAACCTTAAAAATCAAATGATATTAATTTAGGTAGCAATTAAAGAATTCCCTTCTAAATGTTGTCAAACCGTTTAAGTCGATATTTTAAAAATTCAGATCAGTCGTCGCTGATAAGGCATTCATTAAAAATCTTAGCCTGTTAATTAGATATTTTTCAACTTTTTATTTTCTGTATTTTTGTCTATTCCTTTTTTCTAAAATACGAAACGTGAGCAAGAAATTATTCACGAGTCTTCATAAAGACGCGCAAATAAACAGAATTCAGCGCTAAATGAATACAGACAACCGTCACATAATGCGGTACTAAATACGCACTTAATGTAAGATTTTACATGGTGACATTGTGTACATGTGTTTGAAATTCCCTTATTTTATTTAAGAAATTATGCGTGTGGAACCGTTTTGTCGATAAGTAGATAGAAAAGGGTACATTTCCCCACAAAGCGATACCTAATCCGCAAACCTCGACTTAAGAATACACAATTTCGTATGACCTCTTATAAAGACACGCATTCATATCATACACGATAATGTCATTAGCGACGGCACTTTCAAAATTATCGATAACTCGCAACGTTCTTGTGCACTTTTTAATTCATATTCATGACGAAAACGTGTGGATTAATTGGTTCAATTATTATTTTAACATTTCTGAAACATTAATTAACAGATTATTTTGTGAAGACTAGATTTCACAGACAATTATTGATATATTAAAGATCAACTGTACAGACAAATGTTTGTTACATGTTCCATTCAAGTCATTATTTCACTATTATTTTGTATTTTTTATAATTATATCTTAAATATCTTTATATGAGACACTACGATCCCACTGTTCCAGTAGTTATCCAAAGCTTAAAATTTAATTAGTTACAAAATTTAACGAACTCAATTTAATAATAAAACACCAATTTCCCGCGATAAACCTTGCTCATAGAATGAACTCAATAAAGTGTAAACTAGTGTCCGAAATCGGTTTCTATTATTAATCTATGTCAGTAATGGAAAAAAAAAACATAAATCGTAGACAAATTTCTTTAGTTAGTTACGGAAAATAAAAGAGAGGTTTAATTGAGCTAAGGTGACGTAAGTAATCGTAAAGAATTTGTAGAAAGAAAGAGAAGATTGTGGTAGCGGAAAATTAAAATTAAAACTACAGTTATATAGTTATGCTAACGTAAAGTAAATTTACATAAGTAGTGCAAAAAGACTGTAAGAAAACCGAAAGTTGTAAAATAAAAGTACTCTTAAGAAAAGGCGGACTGTTAATTAAACGATTTCATGAGGTTAGTGATGAAAACAGAGGCAAGAAGGGAGCACAAGAAAATTAAAATAACGTAGTAAAAAATGGAGAATACTTTAAAAGTGCGGTTTGTAAAAGGCTAATGGTACATGTTTCTGAAAATACCTTCGAAAGTGGTCCTCGGAAACGTTCTGAACTTCTCTGATACATAAAAAAAACGGCTTAGAGAAAATCTCGTTACTGAAATTCATCCTTTACAATAGTGAAATTCTATTAAAAAAGCCTGATAAAAAATTCTTCGTTTTGAAAAATAGAGAAGTACCTAGCGAATTCAATGGTGAGAAAGGAAAAAATGTTATAATTTGGATAAAAGAGTATGAGCAATTGTAAGTATGTAATATTAGTCAAATCTTATGAAATACCCTTTTAAGTGCCGTTTATATTCTAAAGTTGCTTAAAGATACCGAGATAAGCCTTAAAAAATTGGAATGAGCTGAGTAGCGATTTTTCGAAAACTACATGAAGTATAAACCTCCGTAAAACGCTGTAGTTGCTTTAATTTTTAATTACTACAAATTTGGGCACATTTAAAAAAAGTGACTTAAGAAAACCAATGAAAAGGAGCAAAAGTCAAATCAACTAAATTCTATCTTATTGTCGTCATCATAGTATAGCTGGTGAAGATTTGATTACTCTTGTGAATACCGATACTGACGTAGCACTTAGAAAGTTCATTTACTTGAACTTACCAAATTCTAATACTATATACATGAATTTGAAAGCAAAAATGTGCTTATATGAAAGAAGCCATCCGAGGACTGTGAAAGTGTAACTGCGACATTTTATCTAAAATTTATATAGTGACCGTTAACTTAAAGGAAAAACTCACTTAATAAGATCAATTTATAAGATAAATTCTTTCATACTGAAGCCCAAATTTTTGAACACAAACAGGAAGAACATGTCTGCAAAATCTCGTGCCAAAATGCATATTATAAGCTCCTAAGTTAATTGTAACGCAGCAGATCCAGGAGTGGTCATACAGCGGAATTATACGCCTTAATCATTCAGACCAAACGGCCTAGTAGTCCCTGCTGTAAATTACAAAAGTCGAACAAAACAGACATCGCTAATGGAGGAAATTCTGGATAGCTTAATGCGGTCAAATATAAAACTTTCTTTTGAGAACATAATACAGAATGGCGTATTGGCTAGGAATGAGGGGAGTGGGGGGAAAGGTCGATCAGTCTCGTGATATTCCATCAGCATATCTAAGAAAAAGATGTACCCATCCACTACGCAACGCACCATTATCAGGTTTACCAGAGTGAAGTTCTGCGGAGATTTAGGGTACAAGTCGGGGATCAAGCGCCGTCAAATCCATGTGTTTTGGCTCGGCATAACGAGGTCATGAAAGGTTGTGAAGGGGTCGGAAAAGGAAACCATAATCGTCGTCCACGAACAAGCTGCATGGAGGAAAACATTCACGTCATTTTTGATCTTCTGACAGGAAGATTAAATTTGTTCAAAGATCGGAAGTTAGTGGCCGAAGCACTTTATTCGTCATCAAAAAAACCTAGGGGTTTGCTCCTATCTTTTGACATCAGAATAGACTCTAGTACGCTTGCAGACCTGTGGATATATTTTTGAATCATATAAGCCAGCATGGAGTGGAGGAGAAAGAATAATCCCAGTAAATGCCAAGACTCTGCTGCCAGCTGACAAGGTGTTTTTTAGGCCTGGCGCGGCGTTTTGCTTTGGATAGTTAACGATTCAACGACGACGGTTTATGCGAAATTTATTCAAGATGGAATACTCTTGAGCTTAATGGACGACATTAGTTCTAGTTAGTTTTCGACTTTGCTTAAAACAACGGCCTCATGTTGAAATGGGATATGCGGGGTTTTCTTAGAATGAATCAAGTAACTCTAAGTCCAAGATAAAATGAGAAAGGACACGTAAGTATAAATTTATACAATTTGATGACAGTAAAGAAGATGCAGTTCAATACTTGGCAAAATTTACCACAAGATCATGGAAGCCGATGAAGATTTTAAGGTAAAAATTAATGATGACAAAAGAGTCAAATTCAACACCTCCTTCTGAATATAATCGTGGTCAAGGCGAGCCGAAGAGAAAGTTAAATTGTTACGCTAAAAGTAATTACGTTAGGTAGGTATCGTTCTAGTAGCCTTCCTCCATTTTATCCGCGATTTAATAATAAAATGCTTACTGCGATTGAATTCTCGCAAGAGATCTTATTGCTTAAATATGGGGGTTGTGCCCATATACGTATAAATATATATATAGGGATATATAAGCGTATGTTGGTACATACATATATGCATATGTACATGAGGTTGCATATATATACATATTTGTTCATACATATGTGATATGAATTCATAGACATTCTTTAGAATGGCATTATCAAAATGACTTCATACAGAAGTGGCGTAAATAAACTGCGCATTGAATTAATATGTTAAAATGAGTATAATTCACGAAACAAGTATTACTTATTAGCAGTATTACTTATTACTTATTATTTGAATTTTGAATATCCGACACGATTTACGTTTAACGTTAGTTACCATTTATTAGAACAGACTTGATCAAATGATGTATGAATTTAGTACGTAAAATTTTAGCGGGATAAACAGTAATGTACGTACTACAATAATGATTCAACAAACATTTCCACTCATTCTCTAAATATGATTAATGCTGATTGTCGTCATATTTTATGTTATGCAACAAGAGTCATGGGGTTTCATGTCGTATATCATTACGATAGACGCTATTTCTCATGATTCACGATACGCTTAACGTAACATGTGCTACGTGACATAATGAGAATGTTGTGTCACGTATCATATGGCGTGATTCATCGACTTTATGTCACATATATAAAATGTCCTTTGTACCGTTACATGTCATGTAATATGCATCGCATGTTATGTATCGCTTGATGTTTATAATTACGTCATATGCGATTGTGTTAAGTGTAACTTGTAATATGTTACATAACATGTGTTATTACGTATCGTGTCAAGTAAAATGTACAATCTCACTTGTCACTTTGCCTTTTATTTTATTTTAAAAAGTTTTTTTGTGCGCAACCAAAAGTGGTTTTGGTAGGCAATACTCGTAATTACTAAATTTGAACCCTTTCAATAAAATGTGTATATTTGTTTAATTTAATTCTATTCTGAAAGACTTAATCTATTTCTTTCATAATAATAAAAATATGTTCTTACATAAAATAAAAACTTGACAGACGCAAAAAGGGCATTATTCATTGATTTTAAGTAGAACTGGATTATCAGTTGTTTTTATTTGTAAAAAGTCGAAGTAACAGAAGAAATAAAGGATGGGTGACTTCGAAAGAATGAACAAGGATCGGAAATTGGTGTAAATTAAAAGCTATTTATACATCACAGGGTTCCATACGAAAAACAATGCTTCTTGACCAAAGATTATCTCTAAAGATACACGATGGCGATGACATGTGCGAATATCATTTTATGGGTACAATTAATAAATTACAGCAGATGTCTACTGACATAGCCAAAAATCTATTTGTTTTAATTTCTACTGTCCTATGGACGGGCAAACGATCCGACTTAAGACTTCTAAAAAACTTCGGCCTTAAAATCTCATAGATAAATCGCCAAGCAGAGACATGTTTCACCTCTGAGGCATTAGAAGAATATTTCGGCTATTCTATATTCACTATATTTATATAGTGAAAGAAATAGAAAATGATAACCGTAGGAGAGAATATAGTTCCCAAAAACGTAAATAATATGGTCAACAGATGATTCCAAAGATTCTCTTTGTTGTGAAAGCACGAGCCGTGGTTATACCTAACGACCGGGGATATTTTATCTTGATTTCCTTATTCATTTTGAAAATATAGTAATTATTTCTGATATAAACAAACCTAACTTTAGTTAAGATTCAAGCTATTATAAATAATTTTAAATTTTTAATATTATTGTACGTAAAATTACCATTATACCTAATCTAATTAAATTATTTTAAGTATATTTTTTTTAATTAATTAAGTACATATGAAAGGTTCAAAACTGTGGACATTGTAACTTAAATTTCTTAGCACCTTCATACGAGTAGTAGAGAAAAACTGTAAGCACTGCCCGGGTGTGATATGGGTCAACCGAAAGACGACAAATATTTAGTATATTTGGAGAACTGGCGTTGATTTATTAACTTTTGCTTCTTTTAAATGTTGTTAAAAAGTTGTTGATTTTTCCGTTTTTGTTCCGTACCATAACTCACTGCTCACCTTTTACATTTTACGTATTCACGTATTAAAGGTGTAGCTTCTATTCTGCTCCCCGCTCAGAGTCCAAAACTACGGCTGACGAAAAACGACAAAGAAGTAATTTAGAAACTAATGGTCTTATGAAAAAAACGAATTATATGCCTGCAGCAAGAGTATTGGAATGACATGGAATTGAATTCTCCGTGGCATCTTGAATTACGATCCCCAGAGAATTTCTATTTTTATCTTGGCCAACTTGCAGATAAACTTCCATAAAATACAAGCATAACATATAGGCACTGGGAATTGGTAATCTAATAGTCCGAACGGGGTCTATCATCATAATTATTTGCAAAAAAGTTCCTTCCTTCTAAGTTGATAAAATTCAAAAGTCGTAATAATAGCAAAGATGCTATTTCCGTGCCCCAATGGACGCAAGTTCAAACTCAAGAAAAAGAAATAGTAAAAGGAATTGGTTTGAACCAATTTTTCAAAATATTAAAATCTAGTGGTATAATTAGATACTATTTTTGTTTTTATTTATATTTAATTTACCTTGTGTCGTTTCCGCTCCTTCTCTGGTACGGCATGCCAGTTAAATTGTAGATTCCAGTCAAACCCGCCCACATTAACGCCACCAGAGTCCCGCCAATGATATTCCATGGTCGTATCGTCAATTACGTCAATAACCGGACACACCACAGTGGTGGAATTTCGGGCTATCCTGTCTAAAAGTGGTTCCAGCCAGCCTACAAATTATAAAACATAATTGTTTAATTTAAAATATTTTATCGAAAATCGTCAAAATACATTTGTTACGAATTTCTAAATGTTTCGAACCTAATGATAATTGTAAAGAATAAGCGTTAATAATCTCGCATTAAAGTAAACTCTCCAATTTTTACTTTTTAATTGTCGTACAAGACACCCCACAGGTGTTTTGTAAGTTAATAGGGATATAAATAGGGAAACAAAACAAGTTATTTATATAATAATGGTCTTTATCTACGAAGTAGGTATTGGCAATGATTATTTTACATGTTTTTGAACACATCTGCACATTTCATAGTCCAAAAAGCCCCATTTGAACTCAATTATGGAAAGATGAAGGTAAAGGAAGCAAACAAAAGGGGTTAAATACGTATAATCACCTACTTTTATCTCGGCATCAAAACAACGTTAAAATTTTGTAAACCCTGTATTACTCGTAATTGGCTCGGTCGCATAGAATTATCCCACAAAAATGCATTGTAGATATCTTGTTATTTTCTCAAATAGTTTAAAGATTTTTCAGAAGTAAAATATGCAATAAATGCAGCTCCAATAAAAAGGTGAAAAACTGCAATCCCCTTAGGATCATTTCAACGAAAAGGCTTTGTAATAAATCCATTGTGAAAACTTTTGAAATTGCATTAAATAGAAGGTTCACGACCATCTTAACGAGGAACGTTTTCGATGACCCCATTCTAAGTTTTTGCAAAGTACTCGTTTAAATTATGTCTGAGGTATGCTGCTTGAGTTTCGGCATCATGGGATAATATGAATACGTAAACTCCACAACCGATGGTGAAGATAGGGATTTTCCTTTAGGCACATATCAGAAACCACAAACATAGGTCTCAATAATTGCTGAAGGGGGGTGGGGTTTATAATTTGTTGGACAACAAAGTTAGCATTGTTTGGAAATTTGCTTTTTTCAAATCTGTAAAATAAAGCTAATCAAACTATGTACATATGCACCGAAATATTCACATCCTTGTATAACATAAGGACAGTTCCGCATCACTATTTTTCTGTACAGCAGGCGATAGCTGAACACACACACACCTTACAGTCCATTAGGTAGGTTGTTTGCGGAAGTTAGCCTATCGGCTAATAGGCTGCAATAAAAATGTCGAGTAGTTCCTAAATCTATAGAGAGATATAATCTACTACAAAGTAAATTAGAATAAATAAAAAATTTTTCTTAAATAAAATAAATTTTCTCATTTTTCTTTTCTATAAATGATCATGTTCAAGTTTTAATTGACACCGAAAGCACAATATTTTTTCTAAATCCAGAAATTATTTATTAAAACTTTCGTAAATTTAAAGATATAAATCAATTCATAGACGCTCGTTCAAGGGTTGTAAGTCGATTTACTTCAGATGATTCTCATAGAGTGCCAAATTAATATTGTCAATCCAAGGAAGATGGTGTACTGTGAAACGCCTACGTTGGATAAATCCAGACCTCCTAATTTGGAACAGAGTTTGAACAGCATTTGAAAACGAAGTTCATCAAGCATTATGTGGAGAAGTTCATCTTTAATTTGTTGTTTAGTGATTTTTATATTGTCATCATAAATCATCGTTTGATGACGCAGTCCGGATTACAACCCTGTCATAACCTATTTCTCTTGCTGTGGAGGGATCGAACATTTTTACTACACCACGGTAAGGTTGAAGAGCAGTTTTTTAATGATGAATTATCAGTCACAATTATAAGAAGACTCTGAAAATTAACGGGCATGAGCATGTTCAGAGAAGAGGGTGCGAGAGAGTATAGTGATCAAGGGATGACAGAAGGTGATTGCTTTCAGTGACAATTGAATTGACTGCACTCGACGAGAGTATTAAATCAGGTTGTCTGTCCAGATTTTTAATGGAATTGCTAATTTGACAAAAGACAGAGTCGGAATGTTGGTCGTTGAACAAAATCTCTCTGTCGGAAGGGGAAACGTAATGAGATTCATCCTCTTGTATAGAGGGAAGGTTAAAATTTTTAAGCACAGTATCAACTGTTTCAATGGCGATCTTAAAAGATTTAAACGGTTAAGAGGGGCTAATATAAAGGCGGAGGATTTAGAGGAATCACATAATAACAGTCGAATAATTTTTTAAAGTTCAGGAAAACTTCAGTTGACTTTATGCAGAGCCCGCTAGCGCTTTGATAGTAGAGCGGTAAATGCTTTATGGTCTTCACACAACACTTGGGAGGACAGGCGACAATGGCGCAGGACAGAAAATAATAAGATAGGCAAAAGTAGGTTTTTGAAATAATTCGGCTTTTTTCACAAGGGGAAATAGACTCAGAGTTGATTTAGGATATGTAAAGGGATAAATCGATGATTCGCGGCAGACAATTGTAAATCGGTACAACTTCACTAGATTCAGCTAATTGAAGGGAGATGTTAAGCTTAGGGGTTATGACTGTAATATTATAGGAGCCATCAGAGTAGAGCTTAATAATTGGAGATTTTCTGCTTATCACCGAAATTTATGGATCAAGCAGTTTAGAATTTGTTTCATTACGTTTAGTAAAACGTGAAGTTTTTCGATCCAAGTAATGTTAACAATGCGATTTTTCAATATTTGTACGCTTTCCTCCGCGTAAATAGAGTAACTTATGTCAACATACGGGGAAAGTTGTTTTCTTTAAAAACTTTTCTTTAAAATCTCCTTTATGTAGATTTCACATGCGGTTTGAATGGGTTTAATATTATATTGGTCTAAATTTGAATATAGTTTTGTGAGCAAATCACTATTTTATATACCTTATAGAAACCTATTATTTAGTTGAGAAACTGTCTCACTACTAAGCAGATATCAAAATTGTCTAAGCAAGAGCTCAGAATGAAATTAAAAAAACTTTAAAATAATAAGGACTTACCAGTTGTGCATTCGCAGTGTGAATCAAGATATGTAAGTACTTGAGCTTTGGCATGTCTAGCCCCAAGCAATCTAGCTCTAATCAGTCCTTCTCTCTTTTTGGCTCTAATTATTTTCACTTTTGGATATGCTTGAAAGTAATCTTCGAGTTGTTTTTTTGTATGTGCTAGGGTAAAATAATTTTAAATTTAATTCACAAAATTTTGTTATTGCTAATTACGCATATCCGAAAAATCGTCCACTAAGATAATGCTGTTTATGAGGTGTTCTGGTGATCTATCTAAAACTGAATGAACAGTTCTTAAAAGAACAGACCAAGCTTCGTTATGGAAACATATTATGACGTCTGTTGAAGGAAGATCTTCACGATATCGACCGGGCTCTTTACACCTGAAAGTTTTATTACTCTATTATACATCATTTAAATTAATCATCAATAGTTTTACCATGGATCTCTAGGATCTGGAAGATTCCTATGCACTGAAATCAAATCGGAAGCATATTGATTGAATGCATTTTTCATCCACCCATCGTCGTAAGTTTTTTTCATATCAGCAGACATATTCGTTGGTAAGACTACCGGTCTACCCATTTCGCCTGGAGCATCATCTTGGGAATTGTCAGCTGGTGCTACTAAAACTCCTTTACCTGTAAATAAAAACAAAAAAAACATCTTTGTAAAAATGTATGTCAGTCGTAAGAAGCGGAGACAGGTATTTTAATAAATTGTAAGTCTGTAATAATTAAATGAAGAATGTATCATATAAGACAAGCACAACAACAACTATACATCAGCTAATGCTGGCATATATTTCTAAAATTATAGAAGTTCGTATGCATCATTAAATGAAAGATCGTTGTACAAAACCAAAAATATGTAACTAATATACTAAAGTACGAGGTAGTCGACATATTAGTGAATAATAATAGGAGATCTCGGTGTAGTTTAATGGGTGTTATGCAGTATAGTGCAGCGCCAAAAAATTTAGAGCGAATGTAATAGAATGTGGGACATGACAAAAAGTAAAACCCTTAGTAATGAAGTATATGGAGTGACCTACATGTACAAAAACTCTGGGTGCACTTCTGGCAATTTTTCTTCTAGATGAAGTGGAGGAGAGCGAAGGGAGTGTCGCCGCCGAATAGCAAATTACAAAAGAAACATCTAACTGAATACACGATATTTTCTGTGTCACCTTTATTTGAACAGTACCATCTATGCAGAATAACTTTTTCCCCTGAAGATGTTTGTTCCTTATGTTAAACCTTAATTACTTTTTATTATTTTCTTTACATTTCTCAAATATAATTAGTAGCTGACATGAAGGACGCCAATTTACCTACAGCCATAACAAAATAAACACATTTTATCACTTTAAATTTTGCAAAAAGTTTTGTACTTACGGGCCCCTAACGCAAACAATAAAAAAGATGTTGCATGGCTACGCGTAATTTTGTTTTGGGCTTCACAGGAAACATAAATGAAAAGCATGTTACAAATTAAGCTATTATACTCAAGTACAAATACAATTAGGTAAGGATAAGAAGTAGAATGTCAAATTTTCCAATATTATCTTGTCTAATTTACTGATTGTCTAGCTAACTTTTCTCTTTAATATAATAAAGAATATAATTCCTTTTTCAAAATGCCATTTTTTTTTTTTAAATTGAGATGAAAAAATTGATTTGATTCAATTAAGGCTGAGTAAGGAACCAATTTGAATCGATTTTGTCAAGCCAGATTAAAACTAAAATAGCGAGCTAAACTAAGCTAAAAATTAAATCGAATCAAACTGAGCCGTCAAACCAAGCCAATTAAAATCGAGTTCATCACGCCAACACAAATCGAAACAAAGAGAATGAAACCGAAGGAAGTCAAATCGGGCTGATTTTCGCTGAATCTTGCTAAATGTAGTTTAATTGAGCCAAATTGAAACGAAAAGACCATTCTTTTGAAAAGAATGACACAAATTTATCACCGAATCGAGCCGATCTATTGAGTTGCTTAAATTAACGAAAATAGATATCATTTTTTCAAAGAGTGCACTAATTGCAAATGTTTCATATATACATAGCCGTAGGATTCCATGTCTTATTTTTCATGAAATCGTTAGGGGTTTCGCGAAAAATTGACAGTGCTTTGTGCCATATCAATCAAACTATAGTGATTTCGCGAAATCACAAATTACCTCCGGTATTTTTATGAAATCCCTAGACTAGTTTAGTGACATGACGAAATCTACACAAACAAGTCACAAAAAGGAAAATATACGATAGAAATCACTGATAATTGTCATTTGATTGATTATAAACTCCTATAATTATTTTGATTTGATTTAGCAAGATACGTTGAAAAATCTGATTTATGTTAAGTCGTTTTTTTTTCATTTCTAAGTAATGCAACCAAATAAAACCTCATTCGATCATTACACGATTGTTTCATTCAAATTTCTTAACTACATATTACAAATAAACTCAAAATACTCAGTTTCACTAAGCTGATCTGTTTATTCGTCGAAATAATTATATGACATCAAATAATGCAAATACATTCAACATTTTCATATCAAAAAATGTAATCAAAAATCAATTCTAAATTATCCTTTTTACAATAATCTAAACATTTTCTTTGTGTGCTACATCCCAAAAGCTACCCAAAAAATGAAATTAAAATTTATTGAATCCATTGAAAAAGGCAGATTTTAGGAAATTCTAAATAAAAAAAATATTCTTTCTTTAAACTTTTTTTATGAATATCAAATTTTTGTGAAATCTTAAGAATTTTCTAAAAATAACGAAATTCTTTCCTAGCTTAGATTTTGGGTTGACCACGTTAAAATGAATAAAAATCTCGACATCCCGTAAAAAGTGATTTCACACACGAAATTTGGGTGTATTCTTTTTTCAATTTTCAATATGTCATACAGCTCATGGGCTGTCAACCGACTCATACACGTACGAACAGAGATTTGCCAAACGCACGCTCATGTGGCCACACCAAATTTACAAACGCACAGGGCTCATGAGCAAGTGCGCTTACCAAAAAATATCGCACATCGCACACGAGCGTCTATGTTTCCGAATTGTAGTAAAGCACTGTAGTAAATCATCACTCTGTTACGCCCTATACACCTTAGTAACTCTCCCACCTGTTTATTTTTTTTTTTCTTTTTAGTTCAAAGTTCAAATTTAAGACATCTCAGTACTTCACACGACGCGTGATTATCATACGCTACACAAAGTACATAATTTAATAAAACATTACACAATAACAATACAACGTACAAATACAATATAAATACATAATTATAACATACATAACAAGCGACACCTGCCACATGATACGTGATGCGAAAAAGTGAAGAGAAAAAGTGGGCAAGCTGTGCTAAAATAACGAAAAACGAGTTGAACATAATGAGCACGTTAAAAGTGAAACATCCTTACGGTATCGTAGATGGGATTCGTAACGGATATCTAGGAACGGTGTAACAAATTAGAGGAGTTTAATAACAGTACGATGTCGTATATTAATTTACTTCCGTATTTGTAATTCGTATTTTTTGATTCAATATTTCGATTATCTTTTTACAACAATTTTTCACAGAATCTCCGGTAGTAGTAGTACCTTATTTTGCCATGGGTTACTAGATCATATACATATGTATGTATATTCAAATTACTCCTTAGAATAAGATTCAACTTTGAAGAAAAAAGGAGACGACCATGAGACTAAAATCCTCATTTAATTTTTTGCATGTATTGAAATGATGAAAATGTAACCAAAGCCAAGTAAATTGAGGGACTTTTGAAGAGTGGTCAAGAGATACTCCGATTACTCTTTGAAAATTTTAATTATTGCCTCTATAAAACAAAGATTATCGTAATTTTGGATGTTTGGGCCCTTCTTCAGGAGCTAGTGTTTAATTCGATTATAAATTTGCTTAAACAAGGTTTTTTAATTACCTTTTTACTTTACTTTATTACAAGAAAAGCATATAATGATTAATAAAGAATTTAAATGAAAGTAACAAGAGGACAAAAAATTTTGGAATGCTTAAGGAGACTTAAAAGGAATTGATCGGTTTTGGTGTTACGCATGTCTTTTCTTTTTTTTCAATTGGATTGTGATTGTGATAAGATAATGTTTTAGTTTATTTAGAATGTGTTTGTAATCCATTTTAATAAGTTCTGTGTCTTGTTTTGGATTTACAACGTTGCTTTTATTTAAGTATTTGTGGCATGCTTCTTTTATTGCACGTTTTTTCCTATTGTTTTTGTTATGGCTACGTAACTAAAAAAAAAATTTCCTGCGTCTAGTCCGCATCGTACTAAAACTGATTTTGAATTTCGCTTATTTATGCAAGATTTATTTTGTGAAAATCTGTTTTTTTTAGTTTCTTTGATGTTTGTCCTATGTGTTGCAATTTTTACATTGGACTTTGTAAACCAGTCCACATTTTTCCTGATTTGGGATTGGATCCAATAATAATATCCAAAATAATAATTAACTTTTCATACTGATCAAAATTCACATCCAGCTGTCGGAAAACAATATCTGCATCAAAACAAAGTTTGTTCATGTCAGCCATGATAATTATACTTAGAAAAGAAAATAATAAAACGTAATTAAATAATTAAACACTCACACAACAAAGTTCTTAAACCCCTTCGGGCAAAACATGTTTTTGCACGGTACTGTTTAAAAGCAGACGCTCGATACAACCCATCATTTGACATTCGATGGCCACAATGCTTCTCTTCAGTTCATCCAAGAGTAGGCAAAAACGCATAAAGTGCAAAAACTGAGCTTTTACACATATGAGTGCATTCATTACTCCCTTGTCGGAGGAATTTAATAAGTATAAATACTTGATTTAAAGTGGTCTTAAGATCATGCATTTATTTATGTGTAAAATAAATAATATGACATAATTTGTGAAGTAATTCTTTTTTTTCTGTATTATATTCGTATGTGATTGGTAATTAAATCCAGCTTTTGTTGTTTGTCCACCAATTGTTGTAATCTCATCATATGCTCATGTACTCATTGTTGATAAAGAAAATTATGAATCATCTGTAAGTGCATTTGCGGAATGGGTGAAGGTGTTTACCGAATTTCTATTACTATGTTACATTTTGAACTCCGCAGTTCATTTAAGGAGTGCTAGTATTCTTATCATTGTTTAAACAAATTTCTGGTAAAACAATATTTGAGTTTTCCGGAATTACAATAAGACGTAATTAAATAAACACTGACTATATCTATTCAACAAAATCTGTAACAGGAAAATTTTTAAACAAAGAACGACCTAAAGATAATATAATTCAAATATAAATAAAACAACGGCAAATTACCTAAGTGATTTACAATTTAGATTTACATTTCCTCATTGTTTTCTATAATTCCGTACAGTGGTTAGTATTTCAATTAATATCATGTTTTCATTGCAGCAAAATTTCGTAACTTCGTGAAAGGATTTTCGGACTGTTTCATTGGTGTTAGGTTACAGATTCACATAATGAATAAAGAAGTGTTAAAAACAATAATGTAAGAAAAAAATTTGAACACCTTCGACTGCATAAACGATATATTCTTGAAAAGTATAAACTTTTATAAACGACAATGACAACACATACAAAACATTTTTCGTTTGCAAATAAAAAGTGCAATGTTGCTTAATAAAATAACAAAATTTGAAACCTTCAGAAAATGTGGGCAACGGTCGAGTTTTAATGACATTAATAAAGAATATAAGCTCGGGTGTTAAAGAAAAAGAAGTAGTTAACAGCGACGATAATATCTTAGTTCAACTTTTAAAATAATTAATATCTTCAATAACCAATAATCAATATCTTAAAAACGGTTAAGCTTGTTATAATGAAGCCCATGTGAATTTAAATACGTTTCAAATAATGAGTTCACCTTCAAAAATTAGGTTGGTTTTGCCGTTTCTTTCATCTTTAAACTATAATGCCTACTTTAGAGAGACACCACCATAATTCAGCCTTAGAGGTTCCACAAGTCTGTTGTTTAGCATTTGACGAGATGGAGCACCTAGTTACAACGTATTACAAGTTTCAAGTTTGTATCTTTTGTAGTTTCCAAGATATGATATCAAAAATTCTCAATTTCATAGCTCACTCAATGACATGTCATCAAAACCTATAGGTCACTTTTAGAGGAGCTAGGAACTAGAACTTTGGTATTTAAATAGTGTTCAGGATACTAATGAAGGAATAACATTGAAAGTTAGGAATTATTGTCTAGAAAGGAAGACAAAGTTAGTCATCATAAGAGTACCGTACAAGGGCGATCAATAGGCCCCAATCCATAGAACCAAACCGCAAATGTTATAAGTTTGTTTTCTAAAACTGTATTAATGCCGTGAAAGAGCATGCAAATTGCTATAAAGAAAAATCAGTATTAAATTATTTTTATATATCACTTTTGAATCTGAATATCTGTCTCTGAGCCAAAACTTTAACTAGCCATTGCTTGGTCATTTTGCATTAAATATGAAAATTGTTAGCTACTTGCATGTAGGAAATATGGAATCTATGGGTGTGTTACAAAAAAAAAGAAATCCAAAAAAAAAATCAGAATCGTGAAAAAATTTTTTTCCGATGTCTGTTTCACGTCAAATGCCATATAAAATGACGAATTCAGATTCAAAAGTGGATTTTGTATTGTTCGTGATTTGTAAAGTTTATTGAATGGTTGAATATTGAATAGGTGGGTAAAAACAAGAACGGTTTAGCTTCTTTTAGCGAAATCACGCTGCAGAGAAAAGGATTAGTCATTTGGGATTTGTATATAATAGATACTAGAATAGAATAGAACGTGTTATGGAAGTGGAAGAAGGAATCGAGTTTTTAGACTTCGGTAATGGCCAGCTATATGGTCTTAGGGTTGTTCACATGCCAGGTGATGGGTCGTGTTTGTTTTACGCTATGTCTATGACTGCTGGAAACAAGATGTAAGGGGCATATTTAAGCGGAATATAAATGTGAGTTTAGATTTAGTGAATGGTTCTTATCGGCACAGTACAAAAGGTAAAATGAGATCCTGATGATAATAAAAAGGCTAAACGAGTAGTCGTTAAATTCAACCATGAACTGGAACCTGTCAAGAGTTGGTCTGAAATTATAAATAGAGCTTACATTCACAGGATATACCTATTTATACGAATACGCTATTACATATCAATCCCAATAATATTAAAGCAAAAAAATCGGCTATCGTTGAATAAAACCTATTACAAACCGGATTTGACTTTATAGATTATAAAAAGTTCCGTCTACAAAACGTTTAAGACTGTAAATGTTGTTGAAATTCAATGTATCGAAAAACCCGAGGAAAACAAAAAGAAATCCGGTAATATAAATAAAAAAAATAAAAAAAAACTTAAAAGCCATTTTGATACTAGATTTACTAAGGGGTCATTTTGACGCTTTTTGCATTTTTTTCTATCACATGCGGATTGCACAAATAAGAAGATATTTTAAAATAAATTATGAAATCTTTATTATATATTTCTAACGAAAATACTTATTCGAATTAGCAATACATGTGGTTTTTAATTAAGAGAAAATATGTCTTCGTAATTCTAGTGTTAAAAACTTGTTTAACTGTACAAAAAGAAATGAAATGCAAGTTCCTATTTAAATTGTTAATTATAAAAAGTAGTGAGACGAAAGTAGCCAAGTTTAAGATTGATTTCATCATTATATTTATATAATAACATTAAACTTGACCACGGTCGATCGTATTCAGATTTTAATTTAAATGAGTTTTACACAAAATGTAGCATAATGAATTGAAGCTGTTTTTGTCACGACCAAGTTTAATGTTATTATATAAATATAATAATGAATCATAATGAAATAAATTTGGACTTGACTACTTTCATCTCACTTCTGTTTTATAAGTAGCACTTTAAATACGAACTTGGCTCTTATTCAGTAATATTTTTGATGGAATAATTTATTTACTTTAATACACAAATCATTATACTACACATTCGGATTTTTGTTCTCGTTGCTTACTTTGTTTCAATTTAGGCTATTCACTTAAAGACAGAAAAGATTCACGTCCGTTAAGCAACACATTATACTTATAGAATTACACAGTCTTACCATAAACAAGCATCGCAGGAGCGAGTATCCCTACGATCTGTGAACTGATTAAAGGTGACAGACACCTTACAATATGGGAAATTGTTGTAGAAATCGGATTATCGTACAGGAGCACTCAATCGATAATTTCAGATGATTTGAGCTGGCGAAAATTGTCGGCAAGCTCGTTTCCTCGCCGCAAATTGTTTGTTCGCAATTGGTTATTGACACGACCAACTTTATTCTCTAATGAAGGGATTAAGACACTTCCAACCCGAGGGAAGAAATGTGTTAACTGTAACCGTAAATTAGAAAATTTGCTAACAAACGCAAGATCCTTTCCGTTGAGAACAATCGCGAATGCCTTTTTGGGATTAAGGACAACCAATTTGAGACCCTTATTGCAGCATACTGAAAAGTGTGAAAATCTAAGGGAAACCTCGGATAATAATTTGATGATTTCTATTATCTTCTATCTGCTCCGCTGACTTTAAATTTGTTAATAGCGATTATAATTGTTGAACAGAATTGTAGACTGTTTTGAGTTAGAATTTGTTTTAGAGTAATTTACTTTACATCGACTTCATATTAATTTGTTATTAATTGCAACTTTTGGTTATAGCTAAATAGTTTAATTAAAATTCTGCTTTTCAGTATCAGTGTAATGTATATTCTATTCTATTTTTAAAAATGTGTTTTTTTATTGTTATAAATGATTTGTATGTTGAGATTACTTTTTTACTTTCTATTAGTGCGGTTTGTTTTATGCTTGGTATTTACTATTTTTTAATTTATAGATCGTTTATTTAATGCAACGTGGTAGTTAGAAATATCGAATCTTCTAATTCTGAGTTCGCTGAATGTAATGTATTAATCACGTCTCCCTTTACCTATATGTTTTTATAGAACAGCATGTATTTCATTCCAATATATAGAATACTTTTGATACCGGATGACATAATATAACATACAACATTTACAGCTAACTTTTCGACTAATTTTTATGTGTTAATGTTGAGCACAATGTTTTGTGACTTCAGCTATTTTGCCACAAACTACAGATTACACTGGTCAACAATTTTGGAATCGTTTTTTGCTCTAAAACCGTATTACTCAGCCTTTTTCATAGCGCGACCCCCTTAGAAAGAAAAATATTCCGCACACCACTCGCTATTTCTAACTTGGTGTATTTTAATTTAATAACAAAATCCCTGGTTTCACAAAAAATAGAAAAAAAAAATTGACCTGCGGTTATCATCCATAGACAAAAACAATATCGATTCATTTTCTTCGGCTCAGTCGTTCGTTGAACAAGTGGGTTCTGAGCTAAACATCAAATCTTATATTCCTGGCGTGAAAATTGTTTTACAAAATTTGATAGAAGAATTGTTTCGCTACTTCCCTGTCCAGGAACTTTCACGAGACAATGGTCAAAGGTGGATTGTAAACCTGTTTTTAGATACAGCTATAGAAGTTTTGGGAACCAGCTTAAAAGAAAAACTGTTGGAAATATCTGGTGATGGAATATTTAACTTGGAATTCAAGTTTAGATACCTTTTGCTTAAATAGGAAAAAGAATACAATGGATTAAGGATAGAAAATCTGAAATGCTTGATTCACTTTTTCACCTTCTACTTGTGCAAGTTAACATTTTCGTCGATAGCACAAATAAAAAGCAAACAGAGAAACCGTCTAAATTCAGAAGGCAACTTAATCATAAGAGTGGAGAAAACGGATCCGCGATTCGAAAAATTAATCAATGAAAAATAGGCGCAGTGGCCTGTCTCCGTCAATTTGTATAGGTGTTAGTTTGTATTTTGGTGGTTGATTTGTATTTTCTCTAATAAACATCAGATTAAAAAATAAAAACCATATTTTTTTAATTGTCTGAGACCCCCTGAATAGGATACACGACCCTCGGGGATCTGGCGAACCACTGCCTTAGAACGAGTGATGGATGATTTTAATAGGATTTTTCCTGTAGATTATGAATTCGGAAACGAAAATATATAATTAAATTTTTGGAAAAAATACTGTCAAAAGTTGAAAAACACGGTTTTTTCTCTATTTTTAAAATGAAAAAAATGAATGAATGAATGAAATGTCAAATCTGATCCATAACTCAAACTAAAACTGAAACATTCGACTTATATCATACAAAACAATTTAAGTCCACCGCATTTACAATAGAAAATATGTTCCATTTAATTGACATTCCCTTCTTTCCATACAAAAAATTCGCTAGGTTTTATTAAGGAGAGGTGAGCGCGAAGAACAAATGGAGTGTATTATATATTTTATATGCGAGAAAATAAAAATCGTTTATGTGATAATAGTCTAAGTTTTCAGTCGTATTAATTGTTTTTTTTTTACTTTCAAAATAGCAGAAAACTCGTATTTTTCAATACGGTATTTTTTTTCCAAAAATCTTAGCTAACTGAACATGTTCATTTCCGAATTCGAAATTTATAGAAAAAATCATACTGAAATTATCTATCACTCAGTTTTTACTAATATTGTGGAAATCTTGGACGTTTGATAAAATTTCGCAATTATTTCTATTGTATAAAATTAAAGTATTATTTAGTACGGCTGGCAATGATGGCAGCGCACTTTTCAGATATTTGTTTACTTTATCAATAGTAAGTTTAATACAAAACATGTTCATGAATAAAATCTCCCCGTCGCCGCGTTGCTTCACGTTGAGGCGCGATATACATCAAGGATGAGCTGTAGCAAGTGCACGCCAATTTGGGAGTTAAGTAAATTTTCATGCGAGCTACTGAATTATTGATAGCACATCAAAAATCGTTTGAATTTTAAAACACAATATGCTTGTGGTCTTTGGAGTAAAATATTTCACATATGCACATATGTTTTACGTTGAAATGGGTATTCATTGATCTTTAAAATGTCTTTGGTTGATAGCAACAAAAACACATAATGCTACATAAAACAATAAGAAAAAATACGCTGTCTCTTTATTCGTAAAATTCAAAAGAAGGACTTGTGAGAATATTCTTCTTAACAAAGTCTAGGAGACTTCGTATCAGACAGTATCGAAAGTAAAGTACATGGAATTGCTCTTATATTTTAAACTTGTTGCATTGATTAATAATTGTATTCTTTCAAGTACTTATTTTTGCGGTAAAGGGACATTAACGTCATCAAAGCTAATTATAAATTATATCCATCATCCTTTTTTTTTTTGGTGGCGATGGTGTAATTAACGATAGCGATTAGTATGCAAATGGAACATTAAGTGAAGGGCATTTATCTAAAATGATAAATGGATGGTGTCCATAACTAATTAAATAGGCGAAGCATTGAAGTTTTAAATTATGGAATTGCTGTTCAATATTAATTAAATCCTCTTCGAAATTTAAGTTACAACATCTTAAAACTAGTAAAACATTTAACTGATAGATGTATTTTTGATCCTAGGGAATATTAAATATTTTAATTTTTATCACGTCAGTAAGATGAGAAGCGAAATTTATTCTAGCTATTACGGAAAAAATAATCTGAGCTCTGTCTGGCAGTTGACCTTTAAAAATTCTCATTCAAAATTAATGCTCTTTTTGTGCTTAGGTACCCCTTAATTTTCTTTCAAAGTGCTAAAACTTTTGCGATCGATTTATTAGAATTTTGCGCGCTAATTCATATTCTTGGCTGTCTGAACAGCACGCTAGTCCGAACTATTTTTATCGCTATACATTTCGCAGTCCATATTTAATAAAATTCGTATAAATTCTGTACCCCGAACTTTGAAAGGTAAAAAGAAATTACACACTAAAAAATGATATATTAAATTTTTGTTTAAATATCCAAAACTCCATTGCAAGAATATTTTATATTCTGGAGAAAAATGCACTATAAAATTTTGTTTTCGTTCGAAGTAAAAGAAAGCACCTATGTAAAGGATTCTCCTTTTCTCTCTGCGATATAATATTGTATAAGTTACTTAATATTTTAGTATATTACCATAATAAATGCAGGAACTTAACCTCCCCATGGAAATCTTTATTCTTTACTATTTGGTAAAAAAAAAAAAAAATCTAGCTCTAACAAAATTCAAGCTAACTAAAAACACTCATTATTTTTCAAAATAACAGATTATATCACATATATTATTATTATATTATTACACAAATATTTTCACACAACTTTTATTTCATTAATACTATTATTATTAATACTATTAAATTGTTATTCAGCTGCCATGTTGAAAATAAGGGACAAGCAGTTTATTTGATTTATTTTCATAAATGTGAGTTTGAGAACAATTTCCTACAAAGTAGTTTTATAGATGATAAATTATGTAGAGTATTCTTGAATAACTTCTTGGCATAACATTCAATGAATGAATTCACAAATGTTGTGAAAATTAATTTTAAAACTTTAAAAATTTTAGCTTTGCTAAAGAAGATCTTTTCATACGTAGTAAAACACCACCCAACTTGATTCTTCAGACCGTCTTATCAGCAGTTAAAACTAAAACAGTTGGCATCATATAGTTACAATGGGAAAGCCATATAAATGTATGCGGAGAAATATTATAAAGCATCCAAATCCAGAAAATGTCATTACTATAAAATTCAGTTCATATTGCTATCACTACTAGAGGTACTTTCAAGATTATGTCGACGGAAGGCCATTTACGATGACTTCGAGTCGGAATTACTAGACAATAGACAAAAAGTAATGGGTAGTAAAGAAAGCCCTAATGATTCCGCATGAGCGCCTGGTCATTGAGAACGTGCAGCAATTGCTACGAACTAAAACATGTTAATGATGCGTGCACGTTCAAGAGATATCATAAATTAAAAAAATAATTCGTTTTCCTCAATAACATGCCTTTTATTACTATTGCTATTGATATAACTATTACTTATCTTAGCAATCTCTCAATCTCTATAAACGAAATCCAATAAGAAATCTTTTTAAAAGAAAAATATATAAATTCAAATAATGATGCTATGTGCAACTTGAATCAGCATATAAAGCAACAAACAACAACAATCATCATGCTAGAATTTATCAATAATAATTCATTGAATATGAAACATCCGTTTTAGCACCGTGTCCGCACTTTATTCAAAGTACCAAAACTGATACGTGTATGTACACTTACAGCTTGGGATAGATCATAAAACATGTATAATAATATTCATTAACATTATAACATCCTTCATGTTAATGCATTTCTAAAATTTCCTATACCGAAACGTACAGAAATACAACAATGTTGTAGGTGGTTGTTGGAGAATGTTTACATTGCCTACAAAAGAGACGTATTTTTACAAATCACGTGGATATCTATAGTGCAACAAACATCAGAATATTTTTTTTCATATTGGAACTCAAACCTCTAAGAATGTTTCTTCTACTCAGCCAGCCAGTTCATATTAAAGCAACGTAGTTCATGTCGCATTTAATAATGGATCTGCTGTTAATAACATGTTTTTGGTCAAGCCAATTAAACGAAGAACCAAATGATGACCTTGCTTATTAATTCTGCCTGACTTGTAATACAAGCCCAGCGACCAACAAAAGTTAGAAGTTTATTTATAAATATTCAAAGGCATCTGATACCATAAAACCATCAGAAAAAAAGAAAACAAGCAACTACGCCAATGGTCTCCGATTGGTAGAACACAGCGGTCAACCTCTACGAAGAGAATCCACCCAATCAATCAAGCTTAAAAAATTCCGCCTAATGTTTAGCCTATTGCCAATAGTAATAATGTTAATACTACCCAGTACAAATCTAATCGAAAATGTAATTGAAAGTTTGCTTTTTCAGCCACACTAACTAACAAATTTTGAAGACAATTGAACCACCAATTGGAGGGAGGAAATAAACGTCAAACGCCAGGATATAAATCCAATTATTTTAACTAATGATACCTATCTTATTAGCACGTTATATTGTTGTATTCATTTTCTGGAAATCAAAATTTTGAATTCATTTCCTTCTTTCGATTGGTAGTTCAATTGAAATATTATTGCATATTGGAATCTAGTCTTACTGAAATACTCCACTACAAAATTAATTAAGGAAGTTAAAAGAAATGTGCAGTGAAACCGTTACTACCAAATAAAAGCACTGTTTAATTACTAAGGCTCAATTTCAAAGGCAGTTCAAGAAATCAGCGAAATTTTACTACCATAGAGTGAAGATTCAATTAGGAAGAAACATTTTCCGTTTAATTTCCTGTGTCATTTGGAAATAGAAATTGTAGATCAAAAACATGAAAAAAGTGAAGGAAAACGAGGACCATCATCTATGATCCCAGCTTCAGTTATTGTTTTAAATCTGATTAAAGCAGATAAAGAATACAACAACAAACAATTGCAGTAATTACCAACTTATAGTACTAAATCCGAAATTAACACCAATGGATCAAGAGCAAATATTTCAAATACTATTATTATAGTATTTAATACTATTGCTATACATTTTACATTAGTAACAATTTCATGTCAGAGGATACAATCAGGAATAATTGATAATTACCACTGATAGCAAATCAAGATTTACAATACGAAAATAAATTCCTTAGTCCTCAACTCTGACCGCCTCAGAAAGGATATAAAAGTTTAAAATTAAAAGCATCATTTCCTCGTCGTCCAAAATCCATAGTCAAACGGCTCACACGGCATTTTTATATTATTTTATGAATGTGTACATGCCATGGCCATGTAAATAAGGAGTTCACCGGGGACATCTGGTTGTTGTTTATGTTAATGTTTAAAATATCGTTACCATTATTAATTTAGAACGAAACTTTCATATGCAATAAGAAACCTGCAAACTTTCCAAAGGACATAGACCAAACATAGTGGAAATGTACAGTTTCAAAACAAGACACTAATTTTTGAAATATGAAATTTTGAATATGAGTTGGAGTTTGTCGGCAATACAAATACATGCAGTCATGCATGAACCAAGTAACTCTGCATATACCTTACAATGCAAAACATTATATATAAACGACGGACCGAGTTGAATAAATCAGTGTAGAATATCACCCATACAGTGCAATTATTTGTTTCATGTGAGATAAACCGAACCTTGATGATAATTTAGAAGTCATATTTTGCATGCTTAGTTCAAATATAAATTTCTATCATCTTGAAATGCATGGATGTGTGGATTAGTACTCGGAATTTCAATTTAATTGAAATCGTTAAGGAACTGAAATTAAACAATTGCTCAATTGCTCTTGTCAAATGTTGTCCTTTGTTTAAAGTTTAGAGTTAAACAAAAGACATGTATTTCAAACAAAGAGCCAAGAAAAATTAATTTAATCCCTAACTTGGCTCCACCCAACACTGAGCTCGCTCCTGTTCTAAGTGACTTGATTTCTGTAGGGGCAACTCTTGTCAGAGATTAAATTCACTTCGAGTGCTTTTGGTTGGATTGATATCTACATAAATCCCCATTAATTCATTAAATCCTCAAAATTGTTTCTGGCTTCACAACCACAGTGCCTGCAAAATTATCATCAACTTTTCATTATTCTCAGAAATTTCAGTTGTATGATTGTTTCAAAATGCGGTTAAACTTTGGTCGTTTATTTTGCAGAATTTCTAAGAAATTGAAATCTCTGTAGAAGTTGAACTATTTATTAGAAAAGTTTGCATGAGTACACATTTCATGTACCAAGTAGCAATGGTCTGGTTGGATGAAATTACACTTAGTTTGGAAACAATGCCTCAGCAAACAAGTCATTTTTATTATTTTTTTTATTTATTATATTTACATATGTTTTCACGTTTAATTTATTTAAATTTTAATATTTTACACATTAGTGTTTCTTCGTTTTGGAGGCTTTATATATATATATAAATAAAATATAACATATCTAAAGATCTTTAGAATTTTAAACTATAATTGCACTTAAATAGTCTTTTTTCCAAATTTTGTTTTCTTTCGACTAATTGCACGATATCTTTAGTTATAATTTGATGAATTGACAGAAGTGATTGTTGTTATTTCCTAAAGAAAGAGTATTTAGAAACTACTTTTGAAATTACAGACTTATTTTTCTCATAAGACAGTTTGTAAATACATGTTTAACGTAGTCAAACCATGCGAAAGTGCGTACAAAAATTTGTTGGTCACATTACTAAGCGTAATTATTAAGACATGTGTTAATAAATAATCAAAAATTAAATAAACCACAATTATATTAAGTTTGTACAACCGACTAATCTATTCGAAAAATTGTACACAAAAATGATTAAAAGTTCTAAAATATTGCATACGGATTTGTACGTTTAATGTAAAATTAAATTCACACATATTTTAATTATTAAGTAAAACTCCATTCTTTCCACATTCACGTAAAACTTTTCATTCATATTGACTGATTATTGGGATTCTCTTTTATTGTAAAGGTCGTACACGTACAGACTTTAGGCCTTAGTTTAATTTTAAAAATGTTTACTGAAAACCTAAAGGGCTATTCAACTTTGAAAGGTTTATATAGTAACTAAAAAAAATCCGAATGCGTGAGGTTATATATCTAAAGTTGTCAATAGAGCCCATTTCTAAAAACGGACTTATTGTGAGATATGAAAGTTGACAGTGGATTTTCAAGTAATTTCCGAAATTTAGAATTAAGTGAGAATAAATAAATTATTTTTTAAATTCTATACGGTATAAGCTTCAATATTCATAAAGTATTATTCTTATATCATTATAAACTGAAAGCATACAGACTTTTATGTGTCTTCAAAATATCGCATCCGATAAGAAGTTAGTTAACATTCCGGGAGAAGCCATTATTTTAAATCTGTTTTGCTTTTTTAAAAAAATAAAGAGTCCGAATTTACAGGATTCGTTTATATTGAAATTTTGTTACATACCTATGACTTGAAACGGTACTGGTAAGATTAAAGGATATCCTAAAACACGACATTAACAAATTCTTATATTTTTTTTTTTTTTGTGGAATCTTGGAGCCACGGTAATCGTAAAATGACATTGTTTTTAATGTTTTGTGCAAATATTTCCCTTCAATAATCGACTATACGATTTTATTATTGGTATTAAAATATATCTTTAAAAATTGCACTAAATGATAATTGGATTTAATACCCAAAGTATAGTGTAAACCGAAGTAAATTTTTAATTATAGCCTACTAATCTTACTACGAACTTTTCCTAAATTTATTTGATTAAAGATATTTTTAATGGTTATGCAAGATTGATTGGTAGAAACTAGCTATGAATATCCAGCCAGTGTTATCTTTAATCCTACATTTTTAGGACCTTTTAAATTGACATAGCAACCAACAAACTTTTAGACGATAGTCCAGTTCATTATTATACGAATATGTTTCTTAAATTAATTATAGAAAGCTGAAATAAGTTGGTTTTCCATTATTACCTATCACATGGAATAATTAACTTATTTTACAAAGCAATTTAAATAATTAGATTTGTCTATTTTTCTAAATTTATATTAAAAAAAAAAATAAAACAGTTTATTTTATTAAATTGCAAGGTCTCTTTTTTCGTGGATCATTTTTATGCGATTTTGAAGTTGTGTGATTTGTATTTCATCAAAAACTTTCTTGAACAGACATACCATACATGCAGGCTTGTCTCTTCTGATGGTGAAGGTAATTTTGAACGCACTTCGCAAATGGCGCAGACCACTATCAGATACCGATAGTTATTAAAAAATCTAAAACTAACAACAACAAATAAAAAGAATTAAGTTTGAATACAAGTTTATTTTAAGCTTTTATATGAATTTCTTTCAGACTTTCGAAGTATTGTAATTTATTAAGCAACTACTGTTTTTTTTAATTTCTGCAAACTTTTTTAAGTGATTTTAGATTAATTTTGACTCGGTGTTTTGATTTTATACGATTTTAGAAAATTACGGAATGTATCCCTACTTTTTAAGGGCAAAGTAATTAAAGACTTTTTATTGCGATGTTTTTATATGCGTATTTCTGTAGAACGTATCCACCGTATAAAAAGAGTCCTCACAGTATTTATATTTGTGTTACATTAAGTTAGTGTTCCTTTTTCAAAGAGATACAAAACTTCGTTAACTAATTACAACTAGTACTAACGCTTAATTTTACTTAACATACTTTACATAAATGAAGTACTTGGGTAAATGGTCTAATCGTAAATCACCTAATGTGAAGGGTTAAACTTTATTTGTCCCTAGAGGAAGATGTGTCATGCTTAGTGTGCTAAGTTCAATATCACCTCACGTTGGACATTAGGTAATAATGATAGTATTGTTGTGTGCATATGTGGCTTACAAACTCCAAACTTCGTCCTTTCTTGACATAGGATACCGCGATTTTGACATAAATTTGATAATTGGTGCGATAAACGATCACATTATACATCTCACTTTATTGAACTGACAGTTGATTTTGTTCCCATAATAAACATGATGAGGCTCTTATTTAACATGTTAGTTAACGCACTTTTGTACGTTAAACGTTGGTGTAGCCTCAGCTTACATTTTCCAATATTCGAGCTCTTCCAATAAGTACCCATGTGATCTCGAAAAATCAGATGACAGCCTCGGGTACCTTCTACAAGAAATAAGCAGAGCAACACATAACATTCAATTACATTGAAGCAAGCAATAAATAAATTAATAATAAGTGTACCCACATCTATAAAAAGCAAGTTAAACAAATATTTAAATTGAAATTGATATGTTACCAAAACACAGAAAAATACCATTTGCTTTCAGGATTATAGGTTTCCCAGAGACAATTTTGTCGTGTTTATCCTACGATATAACGAAGAGAGAAATAAATTATTAAGGAAGATATAAAGCATGTTCAATTGTAACACCTTCGGAATTATTTAGCGGCTGAAATGTGAAAATGTGTAACTGCTAAAAGTAAACCAGACAGTAACAGCTCTCGCTTTTTAGACATAAATTGAGCGGTTCAACAAAATACAAATTAATCACCGCGAAAGAATATAACCTTTAGTGTCCATTTCGGATCCTTGAAATATATGGTGGGAAAAAACGACATTTAACACTTCTTACATTATGGCTAACTTCTCTCAAAGTTAAAGGCGTGTAACTAGTTCTGGAAAACACCGAGTATGTGTAATTTTATAGTGAAAAAACTTAATATCTGCTATGTCTGTTATGATATTAATGCACGACGTGTATGTCGCATGTGGATATATAATAGATAATGTTATAACATATAAACTGATTTTCCGCAGACATGAGGGGATTAGTATTGTTAAAGTATCTGCTAATCTGGAGTACTTACCACTTACGCTGTTTTGTTATATCTGCGAAAAGTTTTACCACATTTCAAAGATTCTATAGCGACGCGTTATCCCGACGATATAAATCCCCCTAACTTAATAAATTTTCTTTTGATAAGCATATTCCCACTATGGGCAGTTTAAATCCACACAGATGGAAAGAAATTTCTCTAATCTTCCATAATTTGCACGTTTTTTATGTAAACGCTTAAAGAAAGAAAGCTACGACATTGTGATGTGTAAATATGACAATAATAAAATAAAATTGAATTTCGCGCTCGTGCTGTTTCTAAGAACTCGACAAGAGCTATTAACCCGGAGGTCGTCAACCCCAAACAAGTTGAGTTGAAGGCCAACAGTCGGTTTACCCTACTAGAGGACTGTGGACAAGTTCTTAAATGAATTGATGTAAAAGAGCATGTTAGCAACTCTGAAGAAAATGAGCAGTGAAGGGATTTCCGGTCTGAATTTGGCGCGAAAATTTTACCTTGGAGGACATTCATTCTATTATTCAAGTGCATTTCTAAAGCCCTCAATTTGTCGTTATCAAAAAGGGCTAGTATGCTGCGAGTCTCTAGAAGGTACCGTGAAAGCAGTGTGCTCGTTACAACGCTAACACCCATTTACGAGCAACAGGCGCTTTTGCGCAGGTATTACTCTCGTTTAAAGAACAATCAGTCGCTGACCCTGCATGATGTTGAATATGCGAGTGACTTAGGCATCGCCATAACTGAATGTCTCCGCGTACGGATAGGTGTTAAGTAGAGGCTAAAGCGAAGTGATGAAATGGCCAATATTTAAGCTAAGCGCTTTGGTCTATATTCGCGTATTACCTAACAAGGAACCGATCTCTCCATGTCCATGGAATTCTAGAGGCAAAGATATAGCGGCATCGTCGTGTTTAAAGTACATCACAGAATTTTTGTAGTGCACATTTTTTGTTTTAATTTAGCTAATTCATTAGTTTAAATTATTGCATTTTGTGATATAAGTTACAATTATTTTATTTGTCATTCTTTGATATAACTTACAATTATTTTATTTGTCATTCTTTGATATAACTTACAATTATTTTGTTTGTTTTTATTATATATATATAATATATTACATATTTATAAGCTGATTAATTTGGCCTTTGGCTTGAATTCTTATAATTTCCGCAAAAGCCTAACTTATAATTTTAATATAATTTTTGTTTACTCATTTTACTTTATTTTATTTTACTTTACTTAATCAAGTTTTGGTTTTATTTTATTTTATTTTTTTCTCAAAAGTGTAAAGCCTAACCTTAAAATGTACACAAGAAGTTACCTAGCAAGGCATATGACCTACGCAGAATATTAGTAATATTTTTTTGGCTTAAATGTCAATTTATTTACTTCTTACTTATTTATTTTATAATAAAACCCTTTAATAATCAAAATTCGATGAGCGATAAACCTCGCTTTTTTTCTATAAATGTCCATTGCTCATTGTGTGGGGACGAATTTAAGGTAATGCTTATTCAAATGTTGATTTTGTGTTTTTAAGTATTTTTAAGCTAAGTAAAATATTTCAAATGACCTTTCCACAGCGATCAACGAGTCCGTCATGGTGATAATTATGGCTTTACAATTTTTGCTCTTGTTAACTTTCACATAGAACTCCATTCGTGATAATTATGGTATTAAATTTGTGTACCTGATTTATTACTTGATAGTAAGAAAACTCTAGAATGCTTCTTATGATAGTACCAAAATTTATCCTTAAGAATTACTTACTTTCTTTCATTAGAGTCTTACGCGTTTAATAGTGTCATTGTATGTGGTAAGTAAAAATCAACTTGTTGATAGTGCAGAAATGCTCGCATTCTCAGTAGTTGCAAAGTATTTTTCAACATATTTCTGTGACTCATATTGATTGCTTGAGGACTTTAATATACAACAATTATTCCAAAGTTAACTTTTATAACCAATTTTCTATTACAGTGTCATGATTTTATATTTCCTACAACATTGACCTACAAAATTCCCAAACCTAATAATACTCTTATTGAACCAGAGTTGAAGTCCATAGATATTGACTGAGATTGCACTTGTTTTATTTTGAGATCGCATATGCTTTACTGACCTTGGGTGGGAATTCTTTATGACTTTCTAGATTATTGGATCTTTGGGACCATCCTAGTAGGTATTCAATAACTATTAATTTTCTTGTGTTGTGATGATATTGTATTAGTAGTAAAATCTATAAAACCCGTATCGAGCGGTTTGAACTTCAATGAAGCAGTTACCCTCAATATTCCACTTTCACTAACGCATATTTTGAATTATATTACCACAATGCTTTTATATTTGCTCAATTAGCATGAAGCACATTAACATATAAGATAATTTATCCACTGTAATAGTATAACAATACTCGTGGTTTTGAATTTTTTTTAAAAATTTGTTGATTCCATTGATCATGAAATACTTTTTGACAAATAACGTTCCCACTTTCTCGTCTTTTCTCCCCATTCGTGAAATTCGCAATTGCATAACTAATTCAGTTCAATAAATCGTTTCGTACATCATAATTACTCTGTTAGAGGCTCTTTTCTTTGTCTATTATCCTCCATGTACGAATATCGATAACTTGAGTGTAATAGATAAACTGTAATCTAGTTAATTATGCAAATTATATCCAACTGTTTTTGTTAATCCTGATAGAACTTATGATATGTATGATCTATGATATGAATTTAAACACAGAAGATATATGTGCGGACCAAGTACAGTAGGCTTATAGTTAATTCTAAGAACCACAAACGACGGCATTTATAAAATGGGGACTAGGGATACATGCAACTTCCCGTCGTCGCCCTGGATCATAATGTTATACCTCACTTAAGTAAAATTAACCGTGCCGGTGTAGTACTTACTACATTAACATAATTTCGCAAATATATTGTTTCCTTAAGGAGGGACGTACTTCGTGTAGAAACCTATCAATGAGAGTTAGGTACAATAATTATGATACTTATAAATTACTATGAATGTCTTTAGGCTTGTCTATATTCAACATTTTCTCCAAAACTTCAATAATTTTTATACATCTAATTTGTGTATTGCTTGATACGTTTTGCTAAACAAATTTTAAATAAAAGATTGAATGATGACTTGAATTTTCGGAAATGTGTTTCACACACAAAATCATTAATCAAGAAATGCCTACTAAATACGAGTATATTTAATTTTTCAATGCACCCAATTCTGTTCTTACACGATGACTGATCTATGTTAAATCAAACAAAATCGCGCAAAAGGAAATTTTTTTTTCTAATTCGTGTTAAATCAAATCGTGTATAAAATAGAAAAATAAATCGCGTCGAATCAAATAAATCATGTAAAAAAGAAGAAAAACAACTCGTGCAAAAACAGAATTGGGTGAACATCGTATAACATCGTATAACATCGTATAACGGACACTATGACGAAATTTAAATATTTGGGAATAATGCGAAGCGTCATATTACCCTACACAGAGGAGGATATGCCCACAATTTCGTAGTATCAATAAGACAACAATCCTAGACATGCTAGAAACTAATAAAATATTGGTTTCTGCAGAAAAATGTCACCATAATTAGTTGGTTCATTTCAGACCCCTAACTTGAATTCTATTGAAAATTTATGGGGACATTTAAAAACAATTGGCAAAGCAATTCTTTGGAAACCAGGAGCAGTTGTGGAACTCTGTCCAACAAATTTGGTGCGACATAGTCGTAGAAATGTGCGCGTAAAAAAAACTTAGCCTAAGATTTTTTTCTCATTAGGCTTCAGGTATCCCTTCTTTATCGTCCAAATGATTTGTGGAAATATGTAATTGTAACTTAAATGTAACTTTTGTAATTTTCAGTTGTTTTTTTATTCACCTACTTTAAGGAAGCGAAGAAAGCAAATGAAGTATATTTAAGAAAAAAATGTTTTCGCGTGTTTGATTCATGCAATGAAGAATTTGAATTTGTACCTATTTTATTCGTATTATTGTAATATATTTTATTTTATTTAATCAGAAATACACAAGCTTCCACATTCCAACTTACAGAGATGAGTGATATTCCTTTGTACATAGGTCCGGACGTAATATTATGTAAGAAAAATAACGAAAGACAGTGACATCCTTATCCCTAAGTTATTATATACATACACATGAAAGATTTATAGTATAAAAGATAATATGAAATGTAGTATATGAAGTTGATAAGTATATAGCGCAATGCCAGACATAAAAAAAAACAAAAGTATATGTAACAGCTGGTAGATTTGTAGATTTTTATCATATAACTAGCTTCTTATTCAACAACTTCTTGTCGCTGTGTTAACTTTTCAAGTAATTTGGCAACATGCTGAAAAATTTCCTCGCTACAAAACTCGATTTTTTTACATACAATGCTTTTCTTTATTGTAGATAATGCTAAAAGTCTAAATTTAGTTTTACAATTATGTTCCACAAATTTTTACATTCATCATAATGATATAAAAGAGACTGGTGATTTAATATTATACTGAGGTGAGGTGATTTTTGAATAATAGAATTTGGACAGATAATAAGAATTTCATAATTGACTATACTCACGAACAGGACATAGCAAACTATTCTTCACATTTAAGCGTCCTACTTAGCTTATAAAAAATAATTATAAAATATCTAGTAATTTTTCTTATATTATTTACATGATAAATCCTGCTCATATAACAGTCAAAATACCTAGGTATTTACTTTACTATTCACTGTTTTAATTCCTCTATAATTTATAGAAAGTTTTAGGATGGCAGTTACAGTACCTCTGTAACAGTCATGCATGTAGATTTATCTACATTTAGCGATAATGGATTGACCTCTAACCATACGAGAATTCAGCCTATTAGACATAGTCTGTTGAAACTGTTTCCATGTTCCCATGTTTCAGCATAGGGTAAAACAGGGAAAATATTATTTAGTTATATAATAAAGAACAAAGGCCTCAGGATTGTTCCTTCGGGCACCTTTATCTTAACTTGTAAGATTTACTATTATACTGCTTATACCTTACTGTCTGAGACCTATCCACTTTTCTGCATAAAACAATTTGACTTATTTGTGAATAAGCATTTATAGAAAGTTACAAACAGAAAAACAACTTTTAGAAGAACTATGAAATTTTTTGAATAATAATTCTGATTAGTAATATGTACCTACTTAACTCTGACTGAGTCTAGTTCTAAGAGAAATATTCTACTATACGTCTTATGTTCCTTTATGTTTTATTATTAAAGTAGTATTGTTCGATTAGCTCAGATAATGATTTGTTAAATAATAACATTTCCATTAAATTCCCTCAAACATCTAAAAAATCTTAGAAACAAAAAGCCCACTATAGCTTACAGCGATAGGTGTTCAAAACAAAACAGGAATATAAAAGTAGCTTTGATATGGGTAAAATTTGTCCAATCTGCCGAACATGGTGCAGATGTCATTGGCCATAAGTTCCTGTTATCAGGGCAATCATTCCGACCGAATGTTAGAGGCTTCGGAATTGTAAAACCGACATTTGTCCCTCAGGAATATTAAGAAGTCATAAGAAAGAGTCGAAAAAATAAGTTGATTCTAAATGAAATGAAATGAGAGGATGTCATTTTAAATAAGCCTTTAAAGAAGACGCGATTTTTAGAAGGTTAAAAAATACTAACAGAGAAGGATGGAAGAGACATTTTAGAACTGAACGACATAAAACGTACTATAAAACGCCTATGAATGAGGATGCACTATTCAAAACTTTGGATTTACTACTGCACTGGAGGAGCCCAAGAAATTATAATAATATTGAGTTGATACGACGATTTAGTGGATTTATTGCACTACATATCACCTGCACACCATAATTATTTTAAATCCCTCCCACATATGCAAATTGGAGAAGAATGAATAATTAATTGCAAAACATTATTAATTTTAATGTAAAATTTCTTTAATAGTCAATAAAAGTTGGACGTTTTTCAATGTTTTAACAAAAAAATCGTATATGTTTCTTTTTATATCAAGGATTATTTATTTTGCCCATGCTTTTCTAAGAATTAAAAAAATTATTTCATTAATTTTGAGAGTGACTTAAGTCCATATTTTTTAAACAACGTTTCTTATGGTAATTGGGCTGGTAAGCTATACACCCTTAGAAATACAAAAACATGATACAACCATGAATTTAACCAACCAATATTTTTAAATTTACTAAAACGCAAACCCTTGAATATCTCGATTTTCAAATGAATGAACTTAGGCCACTTTTAAAATAAACGGCTCAATTAAGATCTCGTATATTTTGTAATAAGACTTACTGGCCACATGCAAGCGGACTTGTGGATTGTGAGGGATGAGCACTGGTGAAAAATGCAATGTTTTGTTTGTTCTTTTTTTAAAATTTTAACAAACTTGTTTATTATACTGAAAAGTTTAATTAATAAACAATTGAATTGCTAATTGCATTGCCTTTCTACACGAAACTGAATCTGTGAATTCAGTTCAAAGTAACTACTGGTGCCTTTACCCCAACTCATGTTTTCTTTTTAAATATTTAGGGATATCCTATTACATATATCATTTTGGAGTTCCCCTTTCTCATATAGTTTGACTTGAAGAATAATTTTTCTTGCGTTTTTATCAAACAATTTGCTATTGTGACCCTGTTTTAAAATTAAGTCTTCACTGTGATGTTTAGGGCAGACTTCTAACATGTCACTAATGTATTGGCCTTTCGAGTATTTATTAAAATCATGATACACATCCTCAGAAATTATACGGATAACAATTTTAGGAATTTTAATATTCGGATGGCACTTAAAAACATTAGAACCTATGTCAGAACTTCAGGGTCCGCCATCATAACTTGACAACATTAATTAATTCAATATTGTTTTTCAATTGGAAAGCGCATAGAAGATTTACTTCAGAACTTTGTCTAACCATATTGCAGAGCATAGTTTAATCTACAAAACAACAAATTCGTAGATATTATCATGTTGAAAAAGATAACATTTTGGAATTTGGATAACCTGTAAATAAATTGGAAATGAAGAAAACAGAAATTGGTGTCCATAAACCTAGGTAACATAGGTAACATAGGTAATTCCAATTCCTCCCGTCTATAAAAAAATTCACATCTTGGCTGTATTATCACAAATCAACATTTGCTGCTAGTATTGCAATCAAGTAGATAACTTAGGTGCGCAAACATGTTCTAATCATCCAATCAAGATTTTCTTCCCTATTGAGATATATTATCATAGGATTCGGACCAGTTACTGATTCCGGCTATTTCACGACTCTAATTTGTTCTCTATTCACCGTTTTTATATTGTGCTTAATTTTTACTAAAACGCAGTATATGCAAGTAAGAAAATTACTGGTTTCGAATTTATAAAGCAATACTATGGGTTCAATGATCACTAAGTTTTATTTTGCATTTCTAGTATGTTCCGACAGGTGTTCCTGCTTAAATTGTATTAGTTATTAGCAATGAACGTAAAATTGACGAATTTAATGCTTATGTTAATTAAATTTATTTTGTAATATTATCGTAACGTAGGTTCTTTAGAAATTCCGCATTCACTATCGAAAAAATACTTGTAAATGGCAGATAATACTCAAGGAAAAAAGGCCAACCACTACAAGTTTTTGATAGCTTTTTTTCATTTCTAGGCAGGTAGCTCTTTGACTTAGCTTGACTTAACATAATTTTATAATATTAGCAATAATTGTAAAAATTGTGAACTAATCTTCTAAACTTTCTATTGGGAACTCGCACTTTTTTTGCGTAATAATAAGAATAACAAATAGAATAGAATTATAACTTCGAATGAGATACGTTAATTAGTTAATTAAATCCTTTTTTCCCATTCAAGAGCAAGAAACAAAAGATAAAACATTTTAGGCCCAAAAAAAATATTAGTTTCGATAATTAATAAATAACATACACCAAAATATTTTATTAATAACTAGCCGATGCCACAATTTCGTCCGCGAAAAAAGAATGTTCGAATATTTATAATTTCCTTTATATTTTCTATTTAACATTTCCGTTTGTGTTATGAGTCGTTGCTTATACTCTGTCATGCAATGCGTGTTTATGTCGCGAGTTTGGTCCCAAGTGTAGATTTCTTACCTTGAATATTTTTTTAATTTTGCCTTGGGCTGCTAACGTATTCATTTCCTCTGTGCTGTAAACTAAACTACTTGAAAGACTACTTCCAACTTAAGTAAATTTGACATTACAGGCAATGAATCTTGGCATTTAAACGTTTTATACGCATTAGCATTTAATAGAAAAAGTTTAAAACTATGTGTATTGTACAACATGAATAAACAAATCGAATTTTGCATTATTTAAATATGAAAAGTTAAAAAACAATATTTTCCAGTTTACTGTTCACTCTATTGAAACCGAATTAGAATTAAAAATAAACCAAAATTTTTACCTGGGCGCGGATATTTTATCCACACCAAATTTAAAATTATAATCAATTTAGTATGTGAGATGTTGTTAAACAGTAATTAAAATGCTCTTTTGCAATGGCCTTAATGAGATGTAATTATAAAATATGCACTAGAAACCATTATCATCGATATGGCCGATGCTGAATTATTCTGGCAGGTCGATGTAAATTTCAAAGAATTAACTGAAAATACTACAAGAATTTATCGTCAAATTCTAAAAGGCAGAAAATAAATCAATAAATATTTTAAGATCGGTATTCCGCATTCCAATAATAATTTAAAGAGATAAATGAAAAAAGTATAAAGATGTTTAAAATTCTCCTGTTCCCTTGATAATTCTGTCATGAAGATCCCCATCTGCTAAAATTAACGAGAAATACGAAAATGACCGCAAAGACTTTGAGCTTCTAACGTGCAAGTATTTTTTCCGCATTCTAATTTAAGTTTTTTTGTCTTGTGACGCGTGTCAAGGTGTTGCGTACCATGCGCGTGTCACGCCCTGTCATATATTAAACCATAAATCATCGTTGTGTTTGCCACATATTAAGCTCCTTGTGTAACTTTGTACACCTTGTGCACTTGTCACAGGCATGAATTTCAAATATGGTAAAAACCGTTTATACGGCTCATTTATGGTCCTTAGCACACCTTTCTTCACTTCTGGAATTTATTACACGTGCATATCTAGATTAACACAACAGAAATCAAGCTGATATACTTTAGAGATGATTTGTGACCCCGATCAGAACTGGTGAGAGAGCCCCTTCCGTGGGAACTACTAGCCTGCACTTGCACTTGCTTTTCTTTAACTCAATAACCGAAACTTTCAACGTTGTATAATAACCGAGGTACCGCGGTACCCACCATAGGTGTAATCTATTTTACTGACTTCCCTCTCTTTCGTATTCATTTCAACAATAACATCGAAGTACAAAGGTATACAATAGGAATGTTATAATAAAACAAAAGCCGATGACGATACAACGCTAAACAACTCGATGGTCATTGGCGTTTCTTTTTTATGTTTTAGATGTAGCAGCTCTCGCTGCATAAATTTTATAATTCCAAAATAACAAGATGATAAAACGAAAAATTAATCCAAGAGGAATATTTGAATATGAATTTCAAAATCGTTTGTAACGTGTTATAAGCCTGTGTATAATGAAAATTGAGGATTTAAGAAAAATATTAAATATAAATATATATAATATAATAAATAAGTATTTTTGTATTACAAATCTTTATATGCATTCATAAAACACTTCCCAACTAATTATGTTATTAGAAAACTAGTATCGGGACAGAATTAAAAATGTTTATCCAAAAATTTATGATGCAATTATATTCGAAGGAAAAGTGAACGCAGCCTTTGCGTCCGAGTAGTCAGGAGGTATGTGTCCACCTCTATTACTAATTTTACGATAGTTTCTGAATATTCTCCTACATCAATTACGCGCGTACGCGCACTGCGTCATGCACTTTTATGATAATCGCTTCACAATGAGAATATCACAAGTTGCAAACCTTTTTATTAAAAAGTCACAGCTTTAAATGCACGGAAAATCAGGCATTTATCGGCGAGATAACTTAATCTTCCTTTTAAAAATTGTAGTACAATCGCATTTTATTCTTCTTTCAGAATATACGTAAAACATTACTTTACTTTTGACAAATTAAACTTAGCTTAAGCCAAAATATTTGACCGATTAAGCTGAAGCTGAAGACAGCACTTAGATAGATATAGCCGTGAAACGCAATTGGTTCAAATCAAAATTTTTGTTAGATTAAACTTAAACTAAATTGAAATCAGAATTCAGATTCTAAAGACTCTACTAGGTCTAAATTAACCGCAAATTATGAAACTGATACAGGAAATTGTGGCACACGCCACACCGAAGAGGTTAATTCAAAACTAAAACACATTCGTAATTTATCCACGATACCTGTGCGTAACTCTCCATGGAACCAGTTATTCCACTTAGTGATACCCTCGCACGAAAACGTAAATCAAATTTTTGGTGTTTCTGAATAAATTTTGGCGTTTAACTTGAAATTGTAGTTTTCCTATTATATTTATAACATAAGTTTATAAAACAAGTAAATAGTTTTAATCATTTAAAAATAATTGTAAATTTGAGTAGGATATACGATACTTAAGTGGGAACACCACTGTGACGGGCTCAAAAAAAGGAGCTTTTTCACGATTTTTTTGTTTATTCCTTAATGAATTAGGTAAAAATTAGGGAAGTGTTATTTTGAAGTAACTTTACACCAATTTTTATTGAAAAATAATAATATTTCACAAAAATATATAAAACTAATCTTAATCTTCCAACGGTGGGGTCGATATCTCTGCCATGGTTCACGGGAAATTCACCTTTTTAAAAATAAAATAAAAACATTTCATAAATTTTGACTATCAGAATATCTGCGCGTCAGCAAGATCCAACACTGTGCCAAATTTCTACGTCAGAGAAAAGCGACTACGACAGACGGACAGAAGCGTGAGTGACCTTATAAGGGTTCCGTTTTTTTCGTTTTCAAGTACGCAACTTCAAATAACGTGAGCTATTTCGATTACAAAATTTTTGAGAAAAAAATACATTTTTGAGATCGGACTATTAGTGTTTGAATTATCAACAACACCAGTTCGAAAAAAGTCGCCTGGAGAAAAACACAATTGAAGGTATGAGTACATATTTTAACTTCAATTTCGGGCCTACAAAATGGTCCTTCGTTCCCATCGGCTTCTTCAATCAATCTATTGTTCTGTTGTAAGTCAATATAAACGACATTTGTCAAAAGGAGGGAGACCGAAATTCCTGCGTTCAAAGCAGGTATGGACCCGTTCAAAAGGCTATAACTTCGTCATTTTTGCGAATTTTAATATAAAAATTTGTGGAAATATTTTTAAAGGTATGTACTTTGACGTATTATAAAGCACCTACTCCTCACAGTAGTGTTCCCCTTAAATATGAAAAAAATTTTATTTATCCTTAAAGGTACCCTTGAGAAAATTGATACAGCGAAGTTTGTCTTATTAAAAAATATTTGTTTTAAGGATGTTATAAAAGGTAGTGTTCTTTCTTAATAAGTACCAAAAAGTATTTAATTTGGAAGAATAAAACTTTTGTACAATAATTATATACAGTATAAAATATACTAAATATAATATATTATTTTATTTTATGTGATTTTATATCATACGCCGAGGAGTTGACTAATCACACTTTTTTCGCCTCGCTTTGGAATTTAAAAAAATAAAAACTATTGTATTGAAAACTATAACTTTTAAAGGATACTCCCATTTAATTAATTTTATAATTCATAATGTGTTTCAGCAATTAACTTACGTTATTGTCTAAAGGTCATAAATTTCAAGGATAAAATTTAAAAGTTTAAAGTATAATACTTAATTTACAATTACCAAATGTACTATTATAATATATCGATCGGAATCGAAATTATTATTTCAGACATTATTAGGCAACAATTGAATTTAGGACTTTCAGTCTCGGTTTGTTTCGCCACTTTCTCTTTAAAATGCTTTCTTTTAAGAGCTACATGAAGTTTTTTATTGCTAAATACCTTGTAACTTTCTTAACATTCATTCTGTGTTTTACTCTAGTATATATATGAATTAAAATTAAGCTCTACACTAATTCCAATCAAACTTTAAACCTTTTCCCTCATCCCTTTAGAACTGCTACCAAATAAAAAATTTTCAAGAAAAACGATTATTATAACTAATATAAATAAGTTACTTGAAGTAACTAAAAATATTCATTTTTCCCTACGAGTTTACAATTATTCATATGTTCAATCACAAATGATTCTCAAAGAAAATTATTCAGTGAAAATTGTAATAAAATTAATTGGTATGGGTTATACATTGTAAAAAAAGATGTTATTGTAAGAAATGCCATTAAATAGAGCTCCACTTTTATGATATCGCGTAGTCGACCACTTTTGTGAGTTTCATGTTATTGCAAGGTTTGAAGCAATTTCCCCGAAGTTTGCATTATTTAGAGGTGAAAATAAAGCAAACCCAAATAATTGCGTGTAATACTATTGTACTTTTATTTAAGTTAGGCGTATATATAGTGGCCTTTCTTAATGAAACATTTTTGAAGTGAAACTTCTTTTGTCGCGGTTCAGTAACTTGCCGTGTTGAGAAATGGAAGCGTCACGAAAAGTGAAACGAATTGAAATATCGAATGCCCCACTCTTTATGCGATTTGGTAGTGAAATTCAAACGCCCACAGGTCAGTGCTGGCGGAATCGCCATCTACCATAACTAATAATACAACAACTGTGGTCACTCCTTACACAGATTTCACAACAATAATATGATAGCAGTGAGGGAAATTTGTGCAGAACGATATATTATAGAAAGTGACCAAACAATTATCGTTGTGGCTGTGTATATATCACCAAATAAACACGAAATATTACTGGCATATAAACCAGAGGGTGCAGATTCATTCAGTAAAAATTGGTGTGAAATGCCAATGATATTGAGTGGTGATTTTAATGTAAATTTCGACAAGCCAGAAGCAGAACCACTAATCGACTTCTTACATAATAAATTCACATTGAGGCTAAATAATGATAAGACAATAACAATGGCAAGATCTGGAACAACGATTGACACAGTATTTTGTAGATATTTAGGTAAATTTAAATCTCAAACTTTTATATCCTATTTTAGTTATCATAAACCTATCATTTCATTTTTAGATTTTAGTGAAGACATGGATACAAGTGAAAAAATATATTGTTTCAACTCATGAATTCATATTGTTCAGTAGCTTGTTTACCCTACAAATTTACGATTCCTCTAAGTTTGAGGTTTTACTTCTAACGCGCGGGGCGACCACGCACACACTTTTTTAGAACAAAAATTAAGAAAGCTTCGAATATTAAGGGTAGCCCCTGGTTTAAAAGTTTTAAAAAATTACATGGTTTTTATAATTAACAAATAATGTTGTCTGTTTAGAGGTGATTTATTGTATGTTTAAAAAGAAAGGAAAACCACTATTGAAAGTAATATAATCTTGTTAAAATTATGTTAATTTTATTATTTAATAATATAATTTGTAATGAAATTATCTTGTATTTGAGCTCAGAAAACTTTTAAAATAATTATAAAATTTATTTTTTATGGAACATTGAAAAAAGGTAAACATTTTCACTATAAAAATTCGATTTTCGGTAATAAAATAAATAGTAAAAAAAATATTTTACTATTATTTTTTAGTTTATATAGAAGCGAAAGATATTCTCTTTTGGATCAAGTCGATTAGTCAAGTAGTTTTTTTTATTTTTTATGAAAGCTTAAATTAAATTTAAAATTCTTTAATTTCAATTAAAGAAAACTATCTGCTTCGTACACCTAGGTTCTATGGACTGTAACCTTGAAATTCTTTAAAATTTCATTCTACAACTTCAGAATGATATTTTCAATGGATATTTCTATTAATTTATGCAAAAAATCGATTTCTTTAATTTTCCAAACCAGGCTCTACCCTTATGAAGAACGAAAGGTCATAACCATCGAGAAATCGCTAACACAATCAAGAGTTCATTTGTAAGCAAATAGAGAAAAATTATTGAAATAACGATTAAAATTCTACCCAGCGGAAGACGGCCCAAATTCTCTGCCATTATGCACCGAAACATTGTTAGCAATCAAAAACAATATTGCAGCAAGCCATAAAATTAATATGAGCGCCTAAACTGTAAAGAAAGATTTAAAAGCATGTGTTGTCGAACCACTACCACAAAAAATTTCAGATAAAGTTCACAAAAAATAAAAAACTACACCATCCCTGATTGGGAAACCTACTTTGGTCCAATGAAACCAAAATTAATCGTTTAGGGTCGGATGTAGGGGAATGGGTGTGGAAAAAACCAAAAAAGTTTTATCAAAACAAGTAATTAAAGAAACGATAAATTTTGATGGAGGAAATATGATGATATGGTGGTCGGGTGTATGACGGCTAGCTAGTGATAGCTGAATATTGTATAAGCATTTCCGAAGAAGGATTAGACTTACATAGAATAGAAAAAATGCGCTAAAAGATATTCCGACAATGGTCCGAGTTGTCACCCCAATCTCCAGATTTAAACCCCATCAAACAACTTTGGGGACTTTAACACGAATATTATCAAATGTAATGATTCAGGAAAAAGTACAGGTAACATGTACAACTAGAATTCGCCAATATATGCATCTAGTGAAGTTTGCCAAATACTTAGTATACACGAATTCAAGGTATTTTAGCCGCAAAAAGTGGGCACGTCAAATATTAATTTGAATTATATTTGGTTTTAGAATTAATAAAATTTATCGAATAAATTCTGTAAGAAAATATTCTTATTTTTGTTATTTGCTAGAATTATGGGCATATGTGAAATAATTTTCGTTTATAATTTAAACATAAATGAAGAAAATTTCCCACGAAATTTCATGTTTTATTTCTTAAGTGAATATTTGCATATTCCATCTGGATTCAATCGAATATGTGAATAACACTATTTAAATACAGTAAGATATGGAACCATACAATAAGTTTAATTAAATAATTGTTTTTGAAAACACCATTGTAATTATAGTTACAAGCTACATTACAGCGATAATCAGACCTAGTTTATGTTACGGGGCGTTATGTTACGGGGGGTGAATAAAAAAAAGTATTGCAAAACCACAAAGATGCTTAGCTATCACCGGAACATTGAGATCTATTCCCACTTCGGCGTTAGAAATAACGTCATCATTAGGTCCAATTGACGTAATTATGGAACAAGAAGCGATGAAGTCAGCCCTTTGTTTGCGAAATTATAACCAATTGGTGAGAAGCAATATGCGAGAGGAATATTCTACTATTTCGAATAGATTAATACAGATTGATCCTAGGGTATTGACGAACTCTGATAGATCAGACAAGAAAATCAACACTGATAGAAGATTTTAAGTGCTGTTCCCAACTGACAACGATTGGAAGAAGGGCTATATATTTGAAAAAATCAATCTGGATAGTTGTAGTTGTAATGTATGGTGAAACAGAAAACATAGGCATCTACAGATCCTTCAGCAGCTATATCTACATTTTTCAAACAGAGATTTTTGGCACTATAACATGTACCGATACAATCCAAGAGATAAGTATTGAAAGAACCAGTATTATCACATACTCGGATAGGAAAGAAACACTAAAAAGCTTACGAGTCACCAGAAAATTATTCAAAGCTTGTCAGGGAGGGTATCGATTTACTTCACCATTCCTGGACACCGCAATATCGCAGGAAACAAGACTGCCTATAGACTTGCCAACTAGGGATCAAGCATCATTATGATTTGCTCCGAGTCGTGTGTTGAGCTCATACTCCTATTCCTTGCAAAAATATTAAGTAATTGGACTGATAGCGAACACGATACAAAATTTAACAAGACAGCAGATTGTAAACAAGGTAAAATTTTTGTCAGGCAGACAGACAAAAACATAAGTAATCTGCACATCAGCCGCAAAAGGGACGAATCTAGTCTGGCAATTAGCATTATTGCAGTGCGTTGTAGGCAACCACCTTTCCAACCTGGTGTGATCGCTGATATGCGCATGCGGACTTGAGAACGAAACAGACACACATTTTCTGTGCAATTGTTCTCAAATCCACCGCAAACGAGCAATGTCCCGAAGGAAAACGCTATAACCATTGACGAGCTGCGCAGGTTAAAGACATCCCTCTTTGCTAAACGAACAAGACGTTTAACGGCTGATAAAGGACATCGAAATTAATCAGGTTTGCAGATCTCTTCCTCAGGCATGACTGCGTGCTGCTGTTATCCACATTTCTGAATCTACAATCTTAGTTCTTTTCAGAATACTTTAGAGAGCGGATGTCGAAACCAACATTAATTAGAATGTTTTAAACAATCGACTGATTGGGCCTTGAGTATTTAAACAACATTTTTGTATGAACCCATTGAGATCCCAACTCGACATTTACACATGTAAATGTCCAAATCTAAAATATATAAATAAAATCAATAATGAGCTTTCCAAGACATTTAAAGACGATAAAGAAATGCTTAGAATTGTGTACCTCTAAATTGATCTATTGATCTAGATTGTTTTAGTTGAAGGAATGAAATCTTTGTGTTCATTTTTCACCAAAATGAAGATACTAAGTGCAGCATAGGTTAGTTTTTAACACTATTTTTCTATATGCATGCCTTTTTGTAACGTTTGTTTTTATTTATTTTTGAGGTAATAAAATGTTGGTTAATTTTTGACTGATAGATTCAAATTCTACAGGTATACTTCACTTATAAAATGTTTAAAGATTTAATATTTTGTTTTATAAAATCTTGTTAATAACCAAGAGAACTATGCATATTTTTATTACGAGTATAAGGACTTATTAGTTTTATAAACTTATTAGTTTTATAAACAGTAAAAGTAATCTGGCTTGCAGTACTTAATACCGAAATTTCATTATTGCCAAGATGTTAAAAGTAATAATAAATTAGACTGAAATACACTTAAAGCCTTCCTTGCGTATATATCTGGGGTTGCAATGAGAGGTAGGAAAGTATTTCGTTTAGATAAAATTTACGCGATAAAGCAAAGCTGCACTGTCTTTACAACACCCAGCGAGCACTCCAGGGTTGAAAAATTATAAATCTTTTTATATAAGGCTTCTGTGTCTTTAAATTTCTTGTGGATTTAAAAGAAAAGTTTTTAAATCTCATTTTGTCTACACTTGATAAGCACTACTCGATTTATAAATCATAAAAAAATACACTAAATGTTCCTTCTTAACAATTCTGAAATATATCTCCAATCTCAGTTCATAAATCTTACTCATCGGGTTATTAAAAATTCAAATATATTCTTATCGGAGACTTGATTAAATAAAGGTGGAGTGCCATCATGGTCGCAAAGAGGAAATTTATCGCAATGGTTGTAAATAATATACATATATAATGAAAACTTAAACCATATAATTTACTCTATAAACATACCGTTGTTAACATATTTTTTTAACTTTATCTGATACACCGTTTGTTAGGTAAAAACTTTTGTTACAAATTCCATTCCCCGAAAATTTGAAAAATGAAGTTAATCGACTCGTCTTGTGATCGGATCATATATGATAAGTCTTCCTTCTCCTAATAGACAAAAATACATACTTCGCGTGCCTTCTTTTATACTAGTTGAATCATCACCAAAGGAAATCATGGAAATAAATGAAGTGAATTCATATTTCAGCACAATATTCAAATGGCGTTTTACTGTTTCAATAAAATCTCCCCATATACTATTACTTTCCTGGGTACCTCGTTCCGTCATGGCGGTTTCGAATGGATTTCACTTCTAATGAGCGTATTATGTTACATGTATTTTTGTCTTCTGTGACGTGTGCTGTGCTTCATTATGTCACCGTACGTTTATATATATATATATATATATATATATATATATACATATATGTAGGTATTTATATTTATGCATAAAAATCACGTATGCAGACAATACGAGCGTACCAAAAATAAATCAAAATGCTCGGATAATAATTTACCTTAAAAAAATCAAAATTCATTCAAAAGGAGTGACTCAGACGGACACTGAATACGTATCAATAAAACATTTTATCACTGTACTAATTTTATGGCCTTTTACGAACCATGGAAAAATTCGTTTCCCCTGCCTTGTGTACCAACGCTCGACTTTCTTGTATGTAAGCCTTTGTGTGCAAATTCGAATTCAATTAAAAGACAGGAATTAAAAATAACTCACCATCTTCGCCCGCCCCCGGACCGGGATTTAAGTGCTGTTTCACGTTCTCGCTTCCCCTGACGGTGTACTTTTCGTGTGGATGGACGACAATATTGTTTATCACCGACTCGCCCCCTTCATTCAGGTCGTTCAAATTGTTGGCAATATCAATGGCACTATCCACCGCGTTGCCGCCGACAGCGCTGCCACTACTAGCGCTCACTTTGAAACCTAGCGGAAGGTTATGTCCTTGTCCCCGGCGAGTATCGTCGGTGTAAATTAGGAATGCAACTGTGAACCAAATAGCGCTCAATACAAGGACAATTTTCACAATTGACGCCGATCTCCGCCGCCATATAAAGGCCATAATGGCTGCCAGGCTCTATAGCAATGCAAATAGGAACAAATCAGGAGACTAGGCTTGAGTGTGGCTCTGTAGTCCAGGGAATTTCACTAAGCCCGCCTGGTCCGGGTGGAAGCGTTTCTTGTTTCGGGATATGTTTCCTAGCTCAAAGCTCTAATTTGATATGACGCTTTTGGTATGTTGTCTGGATATGTGTTCATCTGTTTTTTTTTAGAAACTCTAGCTAGTTACGCTGAGTGTGTGAGTTCCTCACCATACGTCGCCCTTGGCTCGTCCTTGGTTCCGTGCTATTTCAGCTTGATGTAACAATTGCTGTGACCTTGCGTTGGTTGTTTTATCAGAACAATGGCTTCCTGCTGCAGATGCTGGCCCACTAAACTTCTTCGGTCCGTCGAGTTATAGTCCATCTGAAAAATAGAAAACATTCCATAATTCGTCAGCCTTTTCAATGCACCCATTTGATGGACGGCCCGCGTGGTAATCACGTCCAAATAATGTAGATCAGAATTTTAACAATGGTGCGCACGCGGTTACGTAGACGGGTGGTTAACTTTGCGGAATGACAATTATTCCCTTGGAGGTTTTGAAGAAGCATCTTTTTCAATTGCTTCCACGGCCCGGGAACAGATTTGTTCAACAAAAGCACCGCCACCTCAGATTTGGTTTTATTCCATAGTTTTACAGTGTGAAATTAGAAATTTTGTCGGTGATGCAATGAAATTGTTGGAAACACCGCTCCGCGCGATGGGTAAAGCAAACTAGATCATAAGGCAGATGCTTTCGTCGTAGGGAAGGCATGTAAAAAAATCCAAGCGGTGGAAATCCAAACAATTTATATCAGACACGGCAAGCAGTAATTAGCTAGATATTTTCAGCTTTATTCTTTAAAAAAATATGTTCTTTGCAATGACACTTTTCTTTTGTTCTTTTAACACCTTGTTTTTGTTTACAATAGTAATAGTGAGCAGTGCTCTAATCCAAAAGGAAATTTTAGGTATGATTTAATAGCTTATTCCGCATTGCGAAATTTGCATAAATCAATTTAAAAAAAGAAACAGGTCTTTCATATTATTTGGGCTTTTTTTTATATGTGGAAGTTAAAAATACGTGAAATAGAAATTTATTTCAAAAATTGACTTATGACTATGTTTCTTTCGTAGATGTTTGATTTATAGAAATATTTTAACAAGAAATTACGACTGAGAAGGCCGAAAATAAATTTTCGTTCTTCCAACATTTTGTTCGTATATGTTAACATATAATTTTCATTTTATGCCGGAGAACTTCATTGGAAACAAGTTACAAGTTATTACATAAATTTATGTTTGATTATTTTCTTTTTTTCTATGTGAATTAACATTCCCCTTCCTATAATTTTAGAAGACATTGTCTTATAAAAAACGTAAATAATATTTACTTGTACAAACAATAAATGAACTAACACTTAGCTTAAAAAGTAATTTAAATAATATTAGTAAGTTATACTGTCGAGTAAGACGTGAGCTGTGCTGTACATAACATTCCAGGATTTCAAGACTTAAAAGTGTAATGTCTTGAAAAGATAGAAGAAAGGACTTTGCGATGTACGGAATCTTAAAAATTTAGTAAAAATCATACTTTTTTACTTTATTTACACTCGTACCCAAAGCACAGTTTGGTACTATATTTTAATCAGAACTTTTTAAATTGTGGGTACCAAAACCATTCATATAAGAAGTTTCATTAAATGTTCTATTGAAATCTAAACTTTCACATCGTCAGAATTTGCTATGCTCAACGGGTAATAATTGTATTCATTCTGAATGTAATTCATCCTTAACAGAAGATTATTTAGATCCTAATTAAATTGAAAATTTGAAGTCCATCAGATGGGTGAGTTTTAGGGACAGATTTTGATTATTTAAGAGTATGAACGAATTTGCTCGTGTTCCCGTCTATGTGAATTGCATATTTATTGAGTATTTCAGTTCTGGAAAAACTTTAAAAACTGTTGTTAAATTGTCTTCTAAATAATTTTATCAATCTTTGATAATTCAACATTGAACGTTTGAAATTATCCAACTAAACCCATTGTTTATGAATGACAAAAATATTTTTTTAAGTTAGCAAGAGGCATATGTCATATAAAATATATAATACATGCCAGGAATAATAAATACGAATAAAATGTAAGCTTAATTACAATCTAATGATGTGAACTTGAGTAAAGTGAGCCGACTTATTAGTGTAAAGTATTTTTAAATGTATAATGATAAGAGAAATAAAACAGGGTTATTCAGACCAATGATTAATTATACTTTTTTGCATATTGAAAAATGACACTTTTTCTATAGCACATAGTTTTTGGGGAATATTTGGGAATGATCATCTGCCCAGTTTTTCTTAAAGACAAATATACTTATCAGGATTGATATCAATATGGAGTTCAGTCACCACCGGCGTGTAAATAATTACATAATTTGCTGGACACACTCTTATTGGACAGAATGCAAAACAGTAAATATAATCGTAAAAAAACAATAGTTAATTAGGACATTCCAAGCAATCGATTATATATTAAAACACGTATATATGTACAAATGCGTCGTAGTCGTAGGTTTCGTACGGTGATTGGGGCATAGGCTATATGAAATACTTATCTGGTGATCTTGTCATCACATGTACAACCAGACCTTTGAAAAATCATATTATTATTCTTGTAGCGTGCAAAGGAATAGAAGTGCAATCAAATTAATTAACATTATTGTGAATTTTTTTTAAATTACTGAAAATTACGGTTTATTTTAATATAAGTGAGTATTAGTACGACAAGCATACACAAGATTTTACATGAACCGTGAAGAAAATTTGCGTGGGATTTCGCATAATTTGTCAATCGCTCAAAAAGATGATCGTGTTGATTGGTGCAAAGATATGCTCGAAAAATACAAGCGTGGTACGTCAAAAGCCGTGTATAATATCTACACAAGTAACGAATTTTGGATCTATGCCTACGAGACCGCAAGTAAACAGCAGACGACTGTATGGGTTTTCCAAGATGAGCCAAACCCAACAAAAGTTGTTCGCGAAGAAGCGTTTCGAAGCAAATGGTCGCCTTTTTTTGGGATTCGAAAAAAATTGGTTCAAACGGATGCAAAAGTGTTTCCATCATCGCGGCGAATATTTTGAAAAACAATAAAACTATGTTATCTGCTTTCATATATGTATATTTCCAGATACATAAATAGCACCCCTCGTACGTATTCATGTAAACTCGAATTTTGTTATTTGCACTTTAAGTTCTAGAAAAAATTGGGCCGGGAAAGCATTGCACCAAGGAGGAACGTTCAGTCATAAAAAGGTTATTGTCACAAGGCAAAACCTATGCGAATATACAAACTATTATTGGATGCTCGACGAAAATGATCACAAACGTCAAAAACTGGACCGAAAAAGAAGAAACAAGAGGACATAAAACGTTGGTTTTTGCGAATAAGATTGAGGTCATGAGCTAACCAGCTCAGTCTCCTGATCTCAGTCCCATTGAAAATCTTTGGGTCGATGTCAAGAAAATCTGACAATAATCCAAAAAATTTTAATGAATTATTGCGTACAATACGGAAAGCATGAGAAGCAATCCCGGAAGAAAGATGCAGAGCTTTAGTGGATTCTATGTCACGAAGATGTATCGCTGTTCTAGCTAACAAAGGACATTCAACAAAATATTGAACTCTTTTTATTTGTATTTCATTAATTTTAGTTTTTCTTAGAGTTTATTTAAATGTATTTCGTTTTTCTTTAAAGCTGGATTGAAATATTGCCATTTTTGTGCATAGATAAATTTTGATGTTTGGAAGAATTTTTGTTAATTTAAAATATAAATACTGATGTAAGAATGAAATATTCACTTATTATTTTCTGTGATATAATGAACACTAAAACTCTACTGGTAGAAATAAATATACTTTACTTGTTTCTATGTTTTCTTTTTAAAGCTGCATACAACTGAATATTGATATTTTCTTGCACATATTTGTATACTCACAATTTTATGCATTTGGGTGTTTGGAGTTTGAACATAATAGTTTAGTTTTTTTGTATAAACTCTACACAAATAAGATTACAATCTTATAATTAAATGCAGGTAGATGGTAAAAATAACATTTCAAGTAATTCAAGTAATCACTATCTGTACACACTTATTATAGATATAAGAAAATATAATATATAGGATTAATAATCCGCAAATTACATGTAAGGCTTAAGAATATAATCAAAAAGTATTATAAAGGTATTGAAATTTGTAATGTTGCTTCTTTTTATATGAGAAGGTAAACCGTTCCAAAGCCTGATGGAATGAACAAAGAATTGACTTCCAGAAGTTTAAGATTTAAAAATAGGCAAATTTAAGGTAAAAGCTCTAGATTAAAAGGAAAAGTTAATTAGGTTGTTTATTTTTAATGACTTTGCAAATAAAGCAAATGGTTCGAAAATTGATGTATGAGTTAAGGCTCATCCCAAAATCAGACTGGAATAGACAGAAATATGATCAAAGCGTTTGAGTCCGTATACAAAGCGTACGGCAGAATTGAAAGCGATGTTGAGTTTATGTGAGAAACGCGAGTCCATTTTGCAAAAAATTGCACAGCCATTCGTAATTAGAGGAATCAGAAGAGATCTAAATAACATAAGCCGGATCTCAGCCGAGGTATATAGCCTAAATACGGATAGGTTACGGAGTGTACACTTTACCGACGATGCTATTAATATGGTCTGACGAAGTCAGAGTTCTATTAAAAATCACTTCAGGTTTCTCAATTTGTTTTTATGTTGAATTATGCAATGTTGGAGCAATAAAGGTGGAAAAGAAGAAGTATCTATTTCACTCTGATCAATAACAATGGCATTGTACTTGGAGGCATTCAACATAAGGCCATTTTTCTTGGTCTTGAATTGAACTCATACGACAGACAGCATATTCAACTAGTCCTAGAAGTCAGAAAATGCATAGCTGGGTATCATATGCATACATATGAAAGTTAGAATTTCTCAAAATATGTGAGTAGTCATTAATTAAAATAGAGAAAAGCATAGGTTCTAAAATGGAAACGGGTAAAAAACCTGGAGAAAACCTCTCGATAGCGATTTTTGAGAAACGTCAAATCAGTTTGCTAGCAAATGTAGAAAAGTTAAATAACGAGAACAGCCTATGTATTAGAATTATGTGACCTATTCTATAAAAAACTTTTGTGAAGTCCAAAAGCACCACAATAAAAATTTTTTCGTTATCAATCGCAGTTCTCAAGTCTTCGATTGTTTTAATTCACGCGGTAGTGCAACTATGTTTAGGACTAAATCCTGACTGGTAGGGAGGTAATAAATTATTGTTACTAAGATCGGAAAGTTTTTCGAAAACCTTAAGAGAAACAAGGGAGAATGTAAGCATTTGTGAAGGAAGAAGTTTTCCGAAAACCGTAAGAGAGACAAGGGAGAATGGAGATGGGACGATATTCAGTGGATTCAGGAGGTGTTTTAGAGATAGTGATGACTTTGGAAAACTTTCACATTGAAGGGCAAGAAGATGTGGTAAGAATTGTATTGAAAAGATGCGATATAGGGAAGTAAAATTGGAAGTAGAAGCAAGAGAAATTTAAGATGCACTTCATCAAGCCCAATTGCATTGGATTTATTAATCGATTTTATGGCCACATAAACTTCTACGGAACTAATACTACGGAAAGAAAATCCATCGAATATGAAATATTTATTAAAAAATTCATGTTCAGCTGAAACTTGCGATATTGTGCAGAAGGGCGAGAGAGATGTGAAGAGCACATTTGGATCTGCAGGGCACATTTTCATGTTACCACGACCAACTTCAAAAGATTTTAGGTTAGACCAAACTTTCTTGTTTGGAAGCTTAGCGTTGAATTTTGCATAGTAGTAGCGAATCTTTGTACGCTTGGATTCACTACTAGCCTTATTACGCAGTATTCGAAAATTATTTCAACATTCAGCGCTACGGAAACGCTTCGACAAAATGTGCAAAATTTTGGAGGTGAACTAAAGGATGTCACAGTCTAAAAAATGTTTAGTTTTAACTGGAACGTGTTTATTGTGCAGACATTTAAAAAGCGCAGAGATAATCAAGTTTTTCATCCACAGATGTTAAGTCATGTACTTGGTCCCAGTTAAATGTCGAGGTCTCGTCTAATAAATACTCAAGGTATAAAATAGACCCAGCCTGCGAATTTAAACATATTCGTATATCATAAATGCAGAAAATTAAGTCAGGTCTAGAAAAACCAGAGAGAGGTATTTGATTGAAAAAGGTTACTAAATTAAGATTATTAGTAACAACAAGATCTAAAAGAGTAGCCGAGGTGGCAGTGAAATGAGTAGGTTTCCTATTAGAACATATGTTTTAATAAAAACCGAAAATTAACTTCCCAAGATATTTAAGGGTAAGGAACGAAAAAAGAATCCCAGGGATTTTTTACGTCTAAATTATCCTCTGCTGGTATTGGTTAAGGGAATAAAATCCTAATTTATTAGGGATTTTTTTTCGTCTAAATTATCCTCTGCTGGTATTGGTTAAGGGAATAAAATCCTAATTTATGATTTTTGAATATGATTTTTAACAGCATAACCTAACTAGGGGGAATCTGTTAAATAGTACCAGAATGATTGAAATTACTGAAATACTAATCGAGCTAAATCTGAAAATACGTGTAGTGTTGAAAAATTAAAGCTCAAATTAATTTTCAGCTTAAATTATTATTCGTGGGTGTATTTCAGGTATCAAGAAGATCGGAAAACACAATTTTCTTATCAAGACTTTAATGTTAAGAGGTGTGGGTCCAACTTTCATTAAAACTGAAATAATTATGACATTTACAAAGAGATTTATAAGGGGTTACATTTCACAAACTCACCTAGCTGCAAGGTGAAAGGATAACCGTCAGATTTGCTCGAATTTATGATCTTTAGAACTATTTTGGGCTGCTACCTTAAAACCGTATTAACCACGTAAGCATTGAATGACTCATTCAGTGGGAAAACTCAATTGCACAGCACCTCTTCCGCACCTTGCTTTTTAAATTTGCCACATTTTCTAAGGAAATGTTAAATCAAGGTTGTATAAAACTTATATTTTCTTATGGAAGTATGGTATACTTATGGTAACATAGTGTGAACCACAAGACGATGAGTCTACAGTAAAAGGGCCTGTGAACATCTCCTCAGATGAAAGGCGCTCAAATCCAGTAATTTGTCGGAGTAATTGGAAACATCATTGTCTTGAGTTAAGCCTGAAGAAGAAAGAGTATCAAAAAAGGTACAGGTGTAAAAGTATCATAGAAGCCAAAATGGAGATTTCTTATGGATTGTGTCAACATAACAAACTGCTGCACTCAACAAAGCCCAAGACATAACTGGTATTAAGACACCGATTGAGTTAAACAAACTGCATCGAATTCCTTGGAGCAGTGCACAACAGTGAGGTCTTAGGTCTACTGTGGGCTACCGGTAGCTAACGCAAAATATAATTTTAAATATGGCAATGTGCACAATTGGGCCATTGGTGGACTCTTCAATCTTCTTCAATCGATCGATAACAGATGCAAACGCCGTGACCTGCTGAAATCAATCCTGTAATTTTGTTCCAAATTAAGTATTTCAAGCAGTGCTTTTTATGCTCATTTTACGGTAGATGTTTACCTTCTCTTAAATATGGTCACAATTATCTTTACTTATACACACTGGAAATTGAAAAAAATGTCTCATGTTTTTAAAGTTTAATTTTAATATGTTGAAATTTTCCATTACATATATTTCTAGCTTTTTCGTTTTCGAAATAGGCTAAAATGATATGTAATGATTTAAAAAAAAGGAATCCTTCACTTTTGTAAATACAATTCGTATATTTTGTATACTATAGATGAGTTATTCCATGAAAAGTCCTAAATATTATGGTAATTCTTAGTGATTTTTTTCTGATGAAGATTGATATTTTAAAAGTAAAGAAATTATACAATTTGTTGTTATCGTACATGAAGGATTTTGGGATATACAAAGGATTAAACTTTTTCAAAAATCGTCTTTATATGCATACTTAAAAATTCATATCTTCAGTTTTAGTTATTGTAGAATTAAAGGTATCAAGGAGGTTTCAAATGAAAGGTAAGTCACCAAGGTATAATACAAAAATACAAAACAAGTTTTCCCTCGAAATAAAAGTTTAAGCAGCATTTTTCTTTTGTAGATAGAATTATTGTGATTATTTGTGTTCTTGTTGGGGTTGCTTTCTTTACTTTACTTGATTTTAAAGTATTAAGATATATTCAGATATTCCCTTTATTATGATATTAATTGCCTTCACTTCTTTATATTTTTATCGATTGTTCGTCTACAAAAAGATGACAAGGCTTTAAAATGTGTTTATAAATGGTTCTATATATTTAATAAATTTTTACGCCCATCTCAATAAGTCTTTAACATTAACTATATCGAATACTGAATTCTTTAAAACCTTTATTGATTTCCAGTTGAAAATGGAATTATTAAAGTAAAAAACTGTATTTGTAAATTAGTTATTATATGAGAAGAAAATAATCGCGGAGTAATTATTGCTTTTCAATATAACGGCGAGTGCGCTCTTTACTAATTCCCAAGAAATATGAGGCTTTCAATTCGTAACTTTATTTTGTGTACAGTTCCACATGCAAAAGAAATTTAGAATGCTGCATTGAATATAATCACAACAAATTCTTAACTGGTATACGAGGTTTGTTTAAAAAATAACTGAATTTTTTGAATTACGCGGCACCGAAGCGTCCTAGTGCGGTTAACAGCACTTCAATGCCAGAGTCTTACGAGTAACCGGCTTTTTTCAAGTTGTCTACATCTCGTTTAGTGTCAGAGTTATTGCTATTTAAGTGCAACGTATTTTGGTCTTCGTGGCGATTTTTCCGATGTCCTACGCTGTGGACGTCGATTCGACGCCATTAAAAACATTAAGAAGAATTCGTCACTGTGGATTATTCCACAAGAAGCTTTCCTGGACTGCATGGTAAACGCTAGGACGCTAGGACAAGTGTCATGAGAGGAGTACTTTGAAATAGACGAAGACCGAAAAGATGTATGCAAAATAAAAATTAAAGAAAAAAAATTTGATTATTTTTTGAACAGACCTCGTAAGTAGAAATAAAATGACGCTCAAGTTCAAGAATATTTAATGTTGCTTGAAATTAATTAGTTTGCTTATATCATTAGGTGTTAAATTTTGGAAAATCAAAATAATGGATTGAAATACTCAGCACTATTTCTTTAGAATAAGTGTTTACTTTTACTTTATAATTCGAGTGGAACTTTCTTTTCAACAACACTACTATAAATTATGATTTTGAATGTTTTTGGGAAGAATACCTACACATAAAAAAATCTTCTGGCACAGAAAATTACCGTGTTAAGTATAGTCTTTTAGAATGAAGGATTTTGGAGACTAAAAAGTCGATATACCTCTCTTGTCCTAGCAATGTCGTACTGCAACATTGCACGAAGTATTCCAAACTTCTATCAGGAGAAGTATACTTGATTTGAAACAAAAATTTTACATAACGAAAGCTACGTCCTTAGTATTAAATATTTAAAATTAATCTTGTAGTTCAAAAAATGGGCGCGCAGAAATTTAATGCCACTTAATTTTCCGACTATCCACATTAACATTATCCTTTTGCGTCAGTACAATTTTGAATTCTCCGTGGAATGGTTTGGAAAAGTTTGTTACGGTTTTAACATAGGTCAAAAAATAACAAAATAATTTAAATTTCAGTCGACAATTTTTCTACAGACTTTTTATGGTACAAAAAAAGCATGCAGTGTTATTTTCAGTGGTGATAAGAAAAAGGAGTTGACAACACCTCAAATCATCATTTAGGCAAAAAACATGACATAAAATAAATTAAACAAAGTTTGCCAAATTTTTAAATAATTTCTCAAGATGGAAGAATAGTTAATGGCTTGATGCATAATATTTTTGTTCATTTATAAACTATTTTATTGATTATATATTTATGATATCAAAAATAACAAAAACAATTGCATGGAATTGAAAACATGGAAAAAAATCAATAATTGAATATTCGGATTACGAAAAAAAGATGTAATTTTATAAAAGACAAAATGTCGTTTTTTACGGCATCGAAACACTCCACAAACATTTCTTGAATAGCTCATCATTGTTTCATGTGTTTCACAATGAAGTTCGTTGGGAATTAATTTTAATTCGCGACACCAAGAAATAGCGCTTTCACGATCTTCAAATTTATTAAAATAAATTACAATTACCACGGAAGTATAAATTGCCTAGAAATGCTAAGAAATGTACCTAAATAAAGAGGCAAACATTTTCCATCCGATATTTATTTGTAGGTTCATAAACGTGCAGGTTAAAATACATTGCTTATTGCGTACGCGCGCTTTAAATTTAACGCAATCCTAATGTACGGATGGCCAAATAGTAATCAAAATTAAAATAAAGAAAGGCCCGCTTACTAAGGCTTATTAAAGCTTACCAATTACAGACAATTACGAAAGAATACACAAATTCATTCAGTGCAAAAGTTATAAAAATGTGCAAATTATTATTGTAAATATTAAAAATAAAAAAAAAACATTTGTTTATTTTGAAAATTAAAAAATGAAGACACACGTTGTAAGTATTATTTCTTAAAAATTGTGCACTGATTGGGAAATTTTGTATTCTATTATAGTTATGTCTGGTGTAGAAATTCGTGAAAAATGCAATTATTTGTTTTAAAAAATTAGAAAAAAAGAATTACGAGTCAAATTTTAATTATTAGTTATTTCTGCTACATAGAATATTATTTAATTTAATTACAATTATATTATTTCGAGATGGATTTTTTTTTTCATTTCCTAGAAGGGGAGGGAGCGAGGGAGGATATCGAAAGTATACAAAAATAAATATGGAATGTATTCTAGAATTCATTGTAGTAAAAACAAAAACAAGAATTTCTAATGTAAAATAAATAAACTAACTTAAATGTATTTTTAAAAGAGCGACATTAGCAACAATATATACAAAACAGAAAAAAACGAACTTAAATAACACAAAAAAAATAAAATAAAATTTCACCTCAATTTAAAAAGATAGAAGACAAAATAATAGAACAACTAGATCCAAATAATTCTCCTTCTCATTATAATTTTATCCACGAGTTCGGAAATTACTCTCACTTAATTACTTCGACCTTCTCTCTATTTACTACAGAATTATGATAATTCAATATAAAAAAATGTTAGTCACGTAATTAATTTGCCTCGTTTATAATTCCGCAAGCCACGCCCATGATGTCATTTCATGTAAAAAAAGAAAAAAAAAATCATGAAAACATTTACATTTTTCACTTTAAAATGGTTTTTCTACCATACGCATTTATCATTGAAGGTAAAAAAATTATATATCAATAAGTGCATAGAACTTAGAATAAGGAAAATCTGCATATGTGTTTGTACGTATATGTATCTGATCTCGCACTATTTTTTAATACAACCTCATAATTCCTTCGTTTTGCAAATATTTCTAAGAAAGTGAACCATCAAAGGCATAGATTCATAGTGCCTGTGAATTTCCAATTGATCAATACAGCGTTAAGCGCTTCAAAATCATATGCAACATAAACATAAGTGCTTATTGCTGCAAAAATTAATTTTATTTAAGTTGACAGCGAACTATAATTAATGAACAATGTTACTCAACGATATAAAGTTTTTTAAAAGCGCATCGCTGGCTGGCTAATTACCTCTTACTAAGCAACTTTTTCCCAGTTCTGCTGCTCCTGTTGGAATCATGTGGCTAGTCTATTCAACCGTGAAAGATGAAAATCAAATCACAAGACAGGGCGAATGTTGACTCTGAAAAGACGGGCCGCCGAAATAATATCTTTCCGGGAATAATTACGTCCTCGGCAAGATTTTCACAAGCAAGTGTTTCGGATACGCCGGCATGGTAGTTGCCACGCAGATAAGCGAAATGTTGGGGGCAACGAATACTCCCCGGTTTGTGTCATGAGGGTTCAAGTAGCAAATCCTTCCTTTTCTTGTTCATTGAACTGAATTTGATAGATTTTCTGTTGCCTGTCGTCCTTAAAGTGTTTTTTTTATCTTTTTCCCTATAGATCCTGAATAAATGCACTTGAACAATATTATCGGAGCAGGTGACTTGCTCACGTACAAAAGATACAAATATTTTTGTATTTTCCAAAATCAGTTTTCAGTAGGCAAAGAGGATTAGAGGATTAGAATTTTTTCTCCATTTTTAACCACTGCTGTTACATTTCGAGATAACTTTCGATGCTCTCATAATTTACAGGCAATTGATTAAACAATTAATTTCCCTTGGCGCATTTGTAATTATTTTTTGAAATAAATATTTAATTGTCATTACTTTTTTTTAATATGATAGACAAAACACAGAGAAGAATAAACTGAACGCCTCAAATTTAATCTGCAGCTCGTATCTTGCAAGAGTACCTTTTAACAATTCAGTTATCAGTTCAATATTGCTGAAATGCAAATTGTAAACTGTTTTATACATCGCTACAGTGGTTTATTAAGAACCTAATAAGATAAATGTTCGGCTATTTAATAGAAACAATACTAGATGACGTCATTTCGGAGAACTAATCAGCAGTCTAACTCGCGATTCTTAAGAGGGGTTGGTTTTTTTCCAAAGAACCATAAAATATATCAAAACCAAACTTTGGCAATTTATCAACAAAAATTTTTTTTTCAAAACATTATTCTTTTTATCAGTCTCTAAGTCTCCAGAAGGCCGTCCAAGAGTCCGCCCCTAACAACATTAATACATACATTAATTCCCAAGCCTCTAACCGGTTACTACTACACACAGCAATGCACAAAAAATGCAAGCAATAGCAGAACGCAACAGAAATGACTACTAGGATGAGAAAAATTGGCAATTATTTAAATTACCTACCTCCAGTAGGCGTTATCTTTCGGAAATAGTCGATAAGCCGGGCGCAAAGGGTCGACAGCCTTTTGTTTAAGGCCATTGTATTCTTAGAACTTAAAGATAAGGGGCATGAGTCTTATATCAGTGAAAAAAGTATTGAATGTACTTAAGATTGGCTGAATCCTGTTGGAAGTTGCATTTAAAAGTACAGTAATTTCTCGAGTTACGACCACCTCGACTTACAACCATTCGCACTTAAGAAAAAAAAATTTTAAAAATGTATCAATTTTTTATAGTTCTCGTCAAATATATATCATATACGTAGTTAACAATTAAAAATCAGAAATAAGAGCTATTAATTTTTATATACATATGTCTATCATAATTATATTATTTATGTTTGTATGAAATTCGACTTACGACCATTTCGACTTACGACCGAAGTTGTGAAACCGAATTCCGCCTTAAGTCGAGAAGGGACTGTAATGTAAGATAATTTTAATATTCAACGTTTCGATTGTAATTTTGAGAAAATTTTTTACCACACTAATAGGTAAAACTGGACGAACTTACTTCTTGAAACACAATCTAAAACGAACTAAAACAGTTACAAATATTTTCAGGCGTTTTATTGAGTTTCAAATAGATCAGGTTTTAGAAAAACGGCAAAGAGCATTGGGATATTTATAAAAGGGTAGGACTCGGTATAAGGGTGTATGTGACTCAACTGGTTTGTCTTGAGCCCCTGTATAACCCTTTAAGGATTAACTTAATATAGTATGAGAAGCACAATTTGGCAAATACACACAACACGTAACATGACGCCAGTTACAAAACACAAATAATGAAACATGGCACAGGAAAGTATACCTCATATAACGCGGTTTCTATATAACAATTTACAAATTGTGAGAAATTCTTTGCGAACTTTTATAACGCGGTTTCTCTACAAAACTTGCGCCAAATCTAGGAAACCAGTGGGTCTAAAACTAGGATTTTACCAAATGACCAAAATTATGCTAAAAAGATTTCATCTGATGAACTTGTTCGCCCACTAATATAACGAAATGTAAATTTAATAAGTTATTTCTTGTCACGGTATCATGAAGTGAAGTTCATTTATGTATGTATGTATATATGATATTTATTTTTGTTAATTATTTTTAAATAAAGTTTACTATTCAATTGTTTTATAATGTACATATTTAATGTTTTATTTGAGGGAAAACATATCTGGAACGTTAACTCATTTCGTCTCAAAGGTGAGATTCGGTTAATGCGATTTCTTAACGCGGACTTTTTGTGGAATGTGGGTTACCTGTATATAATTTTCTCAAATTAGATGGAATTAATCCATTTAGCAAAGAAGTGATTCAGGTGTAATGGAATTTATAACTTAAAAATTTAATAAGCACGGCTGCAGTGACTTTGGCGAAGTAAGGGATAAATACTAATAAGGATCTGTGTTAAGAATAAATAATACGGTGTAGCATGCATTATCAGAGTTCTAGACACGATTTTCCCGTTATCCTTTGATCCAGCTCACATCCAGACAATAACTGGTGGGGATGCACCTATGTTAGCGGCACTGTGTCTCTGCCAATTCCCCCTTTTCTTGTAAAATTCTTAGAGGAATAAAGAACGTTTCAATGGTATAATCTTTCATTAGGAAAAACACGAAATACTGCTAATATAAATTTTTTATTTTCTCTTTCATAGCCATGAGTGCAAATCTCAACAATGTTTATTACTACAGATTAAAAAACTTTAATCATATACTTAACAAAAATCTGGCAAATACAGCTAAAGAGAATTCGAAATCAAAGCAGTAGCAAGTAGAAAATGATGTACTTTTTGGTGTCAGACATTGAAAAACTTCTTTGTTTCTATGAATAAAGCGACAGCAGCAGTAACAGTCATACTACCCTGAACCACAATAGTTGGTTAGTCCGTTTCTGAAAGAATTCTTAAACCGTTGTATTTATTTATCAAAAGTAAAATGTTCCATTTGGAAATTCGCATTGGATTTATAAAAATTGAGAAAGCCCCTTTGGAAAAGAATAAAATATTAACCTTTCTCCAGGCTGACAAATAATATCATCTCTTAAGAATATATCTTTCGATTCAAAATAGTTGACCTAACCTGCAATTGATCCGTTATAGGTGGGTTGGAAGAATTTACTTAGAATTACCTGTACTTACAATTGCTGTTGTTTCGAGTTTAAGCTTTGAATATTCATTTTCAGTTGTTTGCAATAAAGTATGAGGTAAGCCAATTTCTGAAAACGTGATAAAAAAAATTACAGAGTGATAAATTGGCGTACACAGTTTCAAGAATAATAAAAATTGCTGCGCCAAGGATGCATAAGTTAGTGAAATTGTTTAAAGCTACCGATAATATAAAAAAATAAGAAAAAACCTAGTTGTTGATGCATTGCAACCAAACACGACCTGGAGTCTTTAAAAAGAATAATAAAAAATAATCGACAATTTACTTGTTTATAACTAAGCAACGCTTTGAGTGAGGACTGTGGAAAAAACTTCTAGGACAACGTGTTGATCTGTTAAAAACATGGATTGCAATTTCTATAAGGTAAAAAAATATTTGCATTTAAATTCCGTTTATTTGTACAACGTTGTCTTCCTAAAGAAAAGACTATTTTAACATCTATATAGAAACTAAACTCAAATTGTCAGGAGTGGTTGTGCTTCGACACAATGGTAATTTATCATTTGGAGCGATAAATCCCGCTTTGATGTAAAAATTAGAACAGCCTCTTGGCGTTCCACAAGGACTATTTAAAGAGAAAAATTAAACATCCTTATTCCATTATGGTGTGGGGATGTATGTCCTCAAAAGGGGTAGGAAGTCTTTGCACTGTTAATGGTATAATCAACAGTGACAAATTCCCTAACATATTCAATGAATATCTCTTGCTATCCATTCCTCACTTTCAAACAGGAAAGGGAGGATTTATTTTCCAGTAGGATGTGGCGCCGGGTAATTAAATGGATGAAGGAAAAGAGTATTCCTGTTTTCCTTTGACCATCGTCCAGCCCAGATTTGTCGCCTAAATCAAGCTAGGACTAAAGAAGAAAAATGAATCGATTGTAGGGTAGGTCAACTACTTTGAATCAGAGGAAATTTTCTTTCGAAATACCTACGTATTCTTACAGACTAAGTTAATAAGCGAATCGCAATCATAATCCCAAACTGATTAGCTATTACTACAAACTTTACTAAGGTCATATGCACTTTCCCGGTTGAAAAATCTTTGGGAACTTTCATACCGAACTGCGAGAAAAAAATTCATTTGTTTATAGCCGTAATCATTTTTAAATCTTTTAAACGGAACGTACAGCGTTAGTAGACTAATGAACGAGCAAGCAGCTTAATCGATTGTTATATCTAAAATTTTATTTGGGTGTATGAATAAATTCATATTAATTTTCCAGCACGCACTGGCAATTAAAACGTATATTACCTCTACAGGCTAGAGTTTATAGTATTAGTGGACAACTCTAAATTCAAATTACATTTTATTTTTTTGTGGTCATAACAACCCAACTTATAATTATTAAAACCTTCAAAAAATATACATTTTCAAAATTGATTGATCTCTAACAAAAGATCTGTAATAAGATTTTTCAAAATTTGTGTTATTTATGTAAACAAGATTCTCCAGAAATTATCGTCATTTTAAGTTCTTTAAAATTAAAACAACATATGTTTAACTCATAATTTTCAAAGATTAAGCGTATGGCGAACAAAAATTGTAGTCGAATATTCTACTTACAAGTATTAAGATCTTAAAAAGCATAGTTAAGTTGTCACAGAAGGTTGTAAATAATCTAGCACAAATGTGTTTAGCAAAACACATAGGGTATGTCTATGTATTTAGTGATTAAAATAAGTAAAACGAATTATAATTCACGTTAGATCATGTTGAAAATAAAATTTTTTTTGTTGCGAAGCTTTACAAATAAATTGAATTTATTATCTAACATTATCGCATCTTAAAACTTCCTACTTAGTTGCTTTAATTAATGTACACGATTTGGAGCGCGATTGTACTCATTAATCTCGATGCCCACCTTCGACTTGGCTTTTCAGGGGGATTTAGAGCAAGTTTTATAAAATAAATAAAATTCAAATCTAAGTTATTTATCGATACAACGACTAGTCAGTGGCTGGTTTACCAAAAGGCCACAGGCCCGTGTCTAGGAGGACAAATTTTAAAGGGTGGCAGCGACGACAGTCTTACAAAATTTTTTGGTGGTGTTTTCTTTCCAGAAAGTGTAGCAACATTTTTTGGCTTATTCTACCTTCTTCAAATTTTTAGCAATTACTAATCTTACAATTTTTGGTTATCTATTTAAAAAATCCGCTTAGACTTGATCTTTCAAAAAAGGCACATTGTGTGACTCTCCAAGTGAGAAATTTGTTAGTGAATTTTCCATTTACCTTGGAGGATGCCATAGATCTTTCGTTGGAAGACAAATGGCACTGAATAAATCACGTCATTTAGAGTCTTATCGTTGCATTTTCAAGCAGTTGTTTGCTTATTAGCAAAAAATTAAAAGAATTAATTGAGGTGCGTCTACAGGCCTTATTACACGAATTTAAAGTTCGTCTGTTCGTCGTAAATTGAGGAATAATAACTAATATCCCACATTTTTTAGCAAATTTTAAAAATGTATGGAATATTTTAAAAAATTCTGGAAATTTGACAATGACGTGGGCCTTACGAGAACAACGAAGGTTTTCATTGAAATTTTCAAATAACTCTACAATTATAATTAATTAAACAAATATTAACTTTATGTTGAATTCATTATAATTCAAAATTACTCCCACTTATCATAAAACAATTTTTTTGTTATCGCACCCACACTAGATGATTGGTAAACCCAAATTTGTTATATACATATATAAGTTAACCCTCTATTAGAATGTTGTACTCATCATACACAAATACACAATAAACAAATATGTTTTTTTACCCTAAATTTGTTTTTCGCATTCGTACTGACTTTGTAAAAATTTTATCTACCGGTATAATAATGCTGTATAAAATGAATCTATTTCTGCTATCCAAGTCGATTCAACGTGACACGACAACTTAATCTGAGCTGCATATGTACATATGTACAAAAATTCCTATTCAAAATTTTTCACTAAATTCAGCAATAGGAATCGTGTCGTCTTGAATTCACTCGAGTACCAAGGTTATATCAATCAATCCCCTCTACCGTAATCTTCTTGTCAAATGCCGCGAATTGTGCAGTGAGTACCGATCGGCAATCTCACAAAAATGCATACAAGTTGATAACGAAACTTTTTACAATGAATCCTAGAAAACTAACTACTTGTTAACAAAAGATCGCCTGCAAAGCAAAGTTCAATGTAGATTAAATATTAATAATATGTACGTTCGTTTAAAGTCAATATTAGTATTGAGTCTAAACTACATATACACGTATAACATTTACATCAAACTTCTTTTTATTATTTTTTACTTCACTACTGTAGATTACATACTCAACTCGAATATAAAACCTGTTGGCTTCAGGTAAAAGGAATATAGAATAGCATACAAAATCAATGTAAACTAGTTATTAACCCGATAAAATTGCATTGAATATTAGACAGAAGTATTTTTAAAATGATTAAGATATTCTCGAATTTGGCTTTGCACATTCAAACCCTTAATTTATGAAGGAAATCAAAACCATTTAATTAATTAGTGAGATTAAAATGAGATGCTAAATGCGATACATCACGGCAAATTTCACCGGTTATATTTAGAAAATTTAATATACTCGTCAGAGCGCACATTCACTACAAGGAAATGTTGTAAGAGTGCTATCGATCCAGACGAAATCGAAAGTGCGCTCTTGAAACTTTTGCACGTTTTTTGAGTATAGGAAATGCATTCAAATACCGGATTTCCACTTCTGCTAATCTTGATTTGTTTGCTTTTTAGCTTTGGGGGCTGCCTTTCTTCACACAAAGTTTGAAAGGCAGATCGAGCAATTCGGACGCGAAAAATGAGGCACCTGCCTTCATTATCATACTAATGCCACATGTAGGGATCCCCTGCAACACATTCGATATTAATTAGTGCTGTAGAAGCTAGCATAAAAAGCTACTCATATCCGCTCGCGAATTTTGCGTCAACTCAACACCTCAACCATCCAGACGGCCGCTTATATTGAGAGTCGTCGGTCCAAACTACGAACACTGCTGACGACCCCAAATGCACAAAAGCACCGAATTAATTACGGCAAAAAGAGAAAATCCATGACATGTGCATCGAGTTGATTAATTACGTACACCTCTGCAACTACTCCCACTGCGATAATGCTGTCAAGGCAGTTCCACCTGGTGATCGGGGCCTGGTCACTGCACTGATTTTCCGGCGGAGCACATCACTGCCGACTCTTCAACTAATTGGATTGTTGCACTTTCAGGCCAGAACTCAGTTTAAGTCGATATAATCCACCTGGTATGAGACAAATTTGGGTTTCATATTTTTCTAGCATAAAATTTTAATTATCACTTGGAACTCTGAAATTAATACTATTCAAAGTTACAAATTCAAACTTTTCATATTGTTTACAAAATCACTAAATTAAAAAAAAATTAAATTATCTGAAAAATAACGTTACAAATAATAATTTAAAAATAAAATGTTGTTTTTTTTCCATGTTTACTGTGTTCTATAACATGTTCATTATTTCCATTTGTGAAAAAATTTCTAAAAAATTTTCGAAAACGAATATATAAAATTGAGTAACCAGATTTATACTTTCGAGCTAGGATAAGTGCGGAGAAATTGTTGCGATCGTGCTTTTCTGATATTCATCACAATCTAGCGTCTAACGCCTAAGGGTAGTATTGTGTTAGAATTTGGAAATCAAGTATTAAAATTGTACCATCAATAATTCCAAATGTTTTTCTTAAATTTTTTCAATCTCAGGTTTAATATAATAAATTGAAAGGTGTTTTAATAAAACCGATTATAAAAAACGAGATTCTTAATTCAGTGAATGGTATAAACTGTCCAATATTTATGCATATTGGTAGTAGCTTCGAAAGCAAGATAAAGGTCGTCCTTAATTGTCGAGAATATGTTTCTTACATATGGTACCATTTTGCTTTTATTTCTCGCCCATGGCGCGAAAAAGGAAGTTTTATCAGATGGCCACTGATGTAAATCTTCAAAGAAAATTACATACAGTTCTTTAAAAGTCATGTTGAAATTTGCACTAATTTATAGTCTGTGAAAACAATTCAGTATCGATGATACTAATTTCGTTAATGAGAGTGATATTTACACATTTCTACTGAAATACACTAGAAAATGTTAGAAATTCCACCAACCAATATTTGATGCAAATTATCCATATACGGAGGCTTAAGTTTTCCGACAGGACAATAAAATGTATCATTTAAAACCATTTTGATCCCACATTTCAATTTATTGAACAATTTCCCTTCATGCTCTAAATGAATTATTTTCGATAATGTAAACAGTCAATGTTTACAACACCTTTGACCTTTCTCTGGAACACATAAAAGAACGATCCGTAGATGGTATAATCTAAGCATAAATAAAATAAGTGTAATCATATTTTTTTTAAAATTATCATTCATGTTTGAAATGTCAACAGCATTTTTAAACATTTTTACGCTTTTTTCAGTTAAGTCTTTGAAATATTTAAATGGAGAATACTGATTTTCCATTACTTTTTTTTAAAGAATAATACACATTATGTGGTTATACGTCGTAATTAATATAAGTGTGTATGACTATTGGTATTGCTGTACGAATTGGGCGTAAACTACTTTAAGTTTTCATACTTGAAGTTTTGAAGTTTGCACATATTATAAAATTTGATTTCTTTATTAAAGTCTAATACTACGCAGAGCTTTGAACTTTCTTTAATAAATACTAATATGTGTGGAAGATTTAAATACCAAAAATCTTTTATTGAAATATATCAAATTTATTTAAATTGAAAAAAAAATTAATTTCCAATACAAGAATTAAGATACTTGTTGATACCATAAAGCAAAGTTAAAAAATTTAAAAAAACGAGAAAACTTAACATGAGAAATACACGACATAATGACACATTGTACGCCAGCACATTGAGGCCCGATTTATAACAAATAATGCATGCCACAAAGGCATAATAGAGCTGAGGAAAAGATAATTATTCGATTTACGTTACTCTTTCGGGGATGAAATCACGGATTTCGACTATTACGGAATAATTACAAACTAAGATTTAACTCATAGAAGAGACGTTGTCAGATAATTCATATATATCTTCTCTTAACATAGCACTTTATCTTCTCTTAACATAACACTTTTTAATTTTCAAGTTTGGTGTTCTTAAAAGAGATCCATAATCTACACATCTTAAGCAATAAACTTCTATTCAATGATAGTTTGTTTTCACAACTTTGTTTTTGTAAAGCATATTTATCCAATCCGGTAAAGAATCTTCAAGTTTAGTGAAACTTTCACATTACTCTTGTTGTCATTTATGTTAACTATTTTCTAAATAAATGAATATACCCAAAAATTTATCACAAAATTCTTCATCCCTAAGTTTTTGCTGAGTGCAGTCCATAAGCTAACCAGTTTTTCGGTTTTTAAATATTCGAAAAAGAAGAACTGTTAAAAATTTTGGTAAAGCAACTACATACAACTAGGTAATTTGACTGTGGAACAAAATTTTATTTTAAAAATCATAAGACTGGCGAAATCCCTTTTTTGAATCGACAATAAACTCAAAGCAAAGATCACAAAAGTCCAAAACTAGTGAAATTTTACTAATCAACATTTAGTGGATGCACTTCGCTGCATTTCTAGTACTTATACCCAATAAAGATCTTTAGTGAATTTAACTCGGAGAATGGATTTATTAAAAAGAAAAGCAATTTTTGTAAGTTCACGTCACATTTCGGAGAGTCGTGTAACGTTTCGATGTTGTTTACTTCAGTCAAAATCAAACCTTCATATTTCCCACTATGAGATATTTTTAATATCATTGCTTTGAATTTGATTCCTAATAATTAAAAATTGTTCAAACTTATAATTTTAAAATGTTTCCCGTGGTCGATCTTAAATTCATATGTAAAAAAATTTGTTTCAATCTTGTACATTATGAGAACAATTGAAGTTATATTAACACAGTTCATGTAACAATTCGTTAGACATCTCACATAATATAACTAATTATCTATATGTATCATACGATCGCACTAGTACACCCTAACAAAAAATATTGGGCAATAATCATATTTGGAAATCTAGTTCACAATAACATCCAATAATGGTAATATCGTTCAATATAAAGTGCTTTTAGTAAATAAATTTTAATAAAACCTGTTTTTAACTAAAATCTAGTTCAAAATGAATACTCAATTTCCATATTTGCAATTTTTCTAGATTCTTATTAAAGAATTCCTAAGGGGTCAATCTTATTAATTATTGGGTTCTAAACGAAAAAAAATCTTTGCATTATGTACATCATTATTTAATATACGATAGAGTACTTTTAATGATTAGGTCATTTTACAGTTTCTGCCTAGTGAAACACTTTTAAAACCGGCTACCATAAAGATTTTATTCATATAATTGAAATTTTTTTTATCAACATCTAAAGAAATTGTTATCACCGCAATCGTCCTACGAACATTTGCAAAAAGCTTGTTTATAAAAACATTAACACTTTCTTAATACAGTGGCATACATCTAAAGCCTATACACTATTGTAAAGATATTGCAAGTAGCTTATATTGCATGATTTATTTTAAGCTCCGATGGTATATAATTTATGTATTATAAGAATTTAGACTAACTAATTTAAAAATTTTCAAAACTTTGCAAGATGTCCTAAAGTAACATAAAGACATCTTGCAATGCATATACAATGAAGTTTACATTCAAAATTAAAGAAGCAGAATTTGATTTTTTGTACAGACGTGTATAATACTTTCCTTGCTACGGACCGGACGTTATGGCCAGAACAAATTTTCCACGCCTTTTCTATATAAAATATGCACATTCAAAAACAATTTGTAACTAATATATTTAAAATCACTAAGATTTTGTAAAAATAAAATTAGCTGGTTAATTTTGAAAATGACTGAAAATTTTAATTTTGAAAATGGCTTAAGTCCCATTTTGAGAGTTCCAAACGGATATGGAGTGTATTTTCCAGCAGAATTTTATTAAAGTAGTATTATTCGATTAGTTCGGATAATGATCTTTTAAATAATAACAATTCTATAAAATTAGAAATGAAAAGCACACTACAGTGATAGGTGTTCAGAACAAAACAGGAATATAAAGGTAGTTTTGACATGGTTAAAAATTGTCCAATCTGCCGAACATGGTGCAGATGTCATTGGACATAAGTTCCTGTTATCAGGGCAATCATTCCGACCGAATGTTAGAGACTTCGGAATTGTAAAACCGACATTTGTCCCTCAGGAATATTAAGAAGTCATAAGAAAGTGTCGAAAAAATAAGTTCATTCTAAATGAAATGAAATGAGAGGATGTCATTTCAATTAAGCCTTTAAAGAAGACGCGATTTTTAGAAGGTTAAAAAATACTAACAGAGAAGGATGGAAGAGACATTTTAGAACTGAACGACATAAAACGTACTATAAAACGCCTATGAATGAGGATGCACTATTCAAAACTTTGGATTTACTACTGCACTGGAGGAGCCCA
>MNCL01000294.1:0-89101 GCA_001932985.1 Proctacanthus coquilletti
TACAATAAAAATACACACGCGACCAAATATCTAAACCCGGCAAAAACTGCAATATAGCTTTACCTACGATGGATTTTTTTTACATATAATCATAGAACTTTAAATAAAAAACAGGTTTCAAACGTTAAGGAATCATGTTCTGTCAAAAAAATTGTTCAAACGTATTTAGATCTTTATATTTTTTTGAAGAGTAATTGTCTGTAAATTTCACATAAATCTCATAAAAATTGATGAAGTTACAGTCATTTCAGTCATAGACGCAATGTCCACCAGTTTTTGATAAAGGGAGACTCTACTTGTATAAAAACGGCGGAAGCCACACGGTACATGTTTCTTTGGATGTTATCTAATAAAACATGCATAAAAGAAAACGAATATTTTACAGAGTTGGCTTGAAAGAGTGGAACAATAGATCTAATATTCGAAGCAATCGATACCGAAGGAAGCGCGGAGGAAGACTAACGTAGAGAAGAAAAAGGATGAAAAAAGAAACGAGAAAGGAGTAAATAAAGAAAAAGGGAAGGAAATAGTAACTTGTAAAATAACTCAAGTCAGGGGAAATGAAATAGAAGTGATTGGAGAATTGAAGGACAGGTCAATTGTGAAGGATATCGCTACGAGACAGTAGTAGAGCATACCACTTATCCGAAAAATTCAGCTAGTCACAGAAGAAGCTCAAATTCGGTCGAGTCTAAGGGTGTGGTAAACAATTCAAACCTTGGAGAAGATAAAGAGGAGGAATGAAATATCCCTTAACCTAGGGGAAATAAGTTGGTATGTATAAACGTTGACGACCAGGCAGGAATCCGGTAAAATATAGCTTACCATTCCTTAGTATAAAATCATCATTTATAGGAAAGGGAAAGGACTCAAGTCACATGGAGAAAACACAAGACGAGACATTAAGAATAAAATGTTAAAAGCCTCGCACAGGGAGGAAAACTGAATAATCACGAAATGGAAAGAAACATAAATATAACTGGAATCAGTGAAGTCAGGATTGATTGGAATGGAAGAAGTAAAAACCGAAAGTGGGCATTTTTATTCTTTGGGCTCGGGCAGACAACAGCATCGTAAAAGTATAGGATTCTGGTTGATAACAGACTTAAAGCAGCAGTAATTAATGTTGTAAAGTATTAGGATAGAATAATGCTTTTACAGTTAAAAGCTAAACACAACTCTGTAAACCTAATCTAAGTGTATGCGCCAACATCTGATGATCAGCTACAGTCTGCTTAACAGGAACGTGTACAGCGAAACTTTTTCTTGGAAACCGTTAGAGAGGAGGTTCGAATGAGTAAGTAGAAAGACCCTTCCCCTGACATGCTTTGTATAGAGAGCCTTAGCTGCCGATCGATCTTTGCCACAAAAGGACGTTTTTCGTCATGAGTGCTGCGTATGCATCACGTTACGAAGTTGCGCTTTTGTGTTTGCATACAAAAAACCGAAACCGTCATTCGGAGTGGCTGCTAAGTATATGAAGAAGTCAAAGACATTTGTTAGTAAGTGGGTGAAACGATATTCTGAAGTAAGAAATTTCGATGATCTGCCAGATCCTTTCCCCACACAAAAAAACGACGAAAAAGGAGGACAGGTCGATTTTGCAGGTATTTGAGAAGAATTCTCGCCTATCATTAGGTGGTGCGCAAGCGGTTCTGCACAAAAAGGGTCTAAATGTGTCATGCGATACTAGACTAGACGTTTACTGGCTCATGAAGTGAAATTTCGTAGCACAATAAATTTGGACCGTAATTGGGATAACGTAATTTTTTGGGGACGAAGCTTCTTTTTGAGCACATTCTTCCATCACTGGGTACTGGTGTACCCACGCCAATAGATTCAATCAGCAGACCGTCAAACACCCGGTAAAGGTACACGTTTGGGGCTGTTTCTCAAAACAGGAATTTGGCACTTTGCAAATGTTTACAGACAATTTAAACGCTGCTAAAGTGGTGGTCAAAAGGCTTTATTACCATCTGCCCAAAGATGGTTTACGAGAAAAAACATATATTGGCTACAGCAAAAAGGCAATGACCCGAAACATCGGAGTCATGTGTGGAAACAAGAAAATGACGCTGATGTACTAGATTGGCCATCGCAGTCGCCGGATGCAAATCCGAAAGAAAATGTTTGGGCACTCATGAAGTTTAACCTCCGAAGAAAGAACTGGACTGTCAAGCAATTACTTCGTCCAATTCGATTTATATGAAGGTCTTTGTCTCCAGACTATGTTCTTAAATGAGTATAAAGCATGCCTCGGAGAGTCCAGTCAATTATTGATAATGGAGGCGACTGGACAACTTATTAATAATAAAGCATACACGCATAACGTAATACGTCACTCAATAAGTCTCCGGTCTGACACATATATAGCAACACTGTTGACAGACCCATATGATTTCTGAATAGTAGCATCCTTCAAATGATACATGTCCAAATTTCATGACATTCGGATAACTAGTTTACAGGTTACAGTGGTTTTAGTGATCCCAGTTTTGTAATTTTCAAAACAATGGATAAAAAAGAATTTTGTGTGTTGATTAAACATTGTTTTTTGATAGGGAGAAATACTGTTGAAGCCAAACAGTGGCATGATAAGCGTTATGGAGACTCTACACCAGGGAAATCAACTACTATTGACTGGTATGCTGAATTTAAACGCGGTCGTATAACCACCGATGATTCTGAACGCTCTAGTCGCCCAAAATCGGCAGTTGTTCCGGAAAACATAAAAAAAGTCCACAAAATAATTATGAAAGACCGTAAAATGAAGTTGCATGAGATAATTGACACCTTAAAGATATCAGAAGGTAGTGTGTTTACAATTTTACACGAAAATTTGAGCATGCGTAAGTTGCTTTCGAAGCGGGTGCCGCGTTTGCTCACACCGGACCAAAAACAACAACGCGTCGACGGTTCAGAGCGCTGTTTAGAGCTGTTCAAGCGAGATAAAAAGGATTTCTTGCGTCGGTATGTGACAATGGGTGAAACATGGATCCACTATTACACACCTGAATCAAAAACATCGTCAGCTGAGTGGACAGCAGCCGGTGAAAGTCGGACCAAAAACTCAAGAGTCAGCTGGCAAGGTTATGGCATCCGTATTTTGATACACGCATGGTATTTTGTTCATCGACTATCTTGAGAAAGATAAAACTATCAATAGCGATTATTACATGGCATTATTGGATCGATTGAGTGTAGAAATCAAGAAAAAATGGCCTCACAGACCGGAGACTTATTGAGTGATGTGTTATTTACTTTTTTCACTTTATTATCCCAAGCCCTCTTTTGACTTTTGCCGTACACGCTCTTGTCAAACAGACTATATGCGAAGAATCCCGATATTAGAGGCAAAAAAAGAAGGCATTGTATTAGATAATTTAAATGCCAAGATGGGTATGGTCAAATAGAAAGATGTGTAGGTAAATATGGTTTAGCGAGAAAAAATATTCGAGGTGAGATGCTGATAGATTTCTGCGTGGACAAGAATTTAGTCATTATGAACACCAGTAAAGAAGCATTAAAAGTGCCATCTGCCAGAGTTACTGCCGCGGAGAAAACAGAAAGGCGCATGGCTGACAACATAAGTTTGATCAGGAACGAAGTTCAATATTCAAGCATCTATTAGAAAATGCCAACAGAAAATTAGCAGTTCACCTCAATAAAAAAATATAAAAAGAATGGATGACTAACGAAATTATTACCATAATGGAAAAGAAAACGTGAAAAGACCAAAGTGTGTAGAAGTACAGGAAAACAAATGAGATTATCAAATTCTGGGAGAAACAATGTAAAATAGTCGAGGAACAGATGGGGAGCTACATAAGGTCAAACAAGTCACTGGCACTGGGAGGAAGAAAAACTATGGTTCACTGAAAGGTGAAAATGGCAAAATTATATTGAATATCGTGGACAGATTGGTGAAATGGAAACAAAACAAAGAAACAAACAATAAAAACGATACATCGAAGTTTGATGACACCACAAGAGACATGGCTAGTCGTTCAGAGGTTAATGACTCAGAAATACAGAAGGACGCAATTAAAAACACAAACGAACGTGTGGCAGCTAGACTGGATGTAACTGCAAATGAACTTCGCAAACTTCTAGGAAATGATGGAGTTAAATTATTAACCAATATGTTTAATGCAATTTATGACAAAAGCGGAAACCACAGCGAATGGTTAAAATCGACCCTCGTAGCGCTACCAAAGTAGAGCAATGCCTCGGATTGCAGAGACTATTCACATCAGTCTTATAAGTCACTCCTTGAAGCTCTTCCTGTAAGTCATTCATAACATGCGATTTGCCGATGATGTAATAATAATTGATGAGAAGTAGCTGTGTTTACTTGTTACAAAACTCAATGATTGTAACCTGAAAAATGCACTGAAGATGAGCGCCAACAAAATTAAGCACATGGTCATCAGCAGGAACAAACCATTGATTACTTCGCTGATAATAGGTATTGAACCAGTAGAGAAAATAGAGAGATAGCTCTAGTGTAAATTCGGGAGCACATAACAGCACTGAGGTTGTCGCTTGATTTGAAATGGTCAAGTTTTCAAGAATTTGCAGAAAATCTTTTTTAAAAGCGAAATTAATTTAAAGTTGAAGACAGGGTTATTGAAAAGCTATGTATTGTTAGTTCTTTTATACGGAGCAGAAATTTAGACGCTGTAGAAGAAGTCTGAGGCAAAAATAGAAACCTTTGAAATGTGGCTATACAAGCGAATACTGTCTCCTGGCGAGATAGGATGACAAATGAAGAAGTCCTAAATAGGACGATAACGGATAGGCATATCATGTACATCATCAAAGTTAGAAAGCAAAAGTTTTTACTTAGGTCACATTATAGAACTTTATCCTACAAGGTAAATATTAATTAAAAATAATGGTAAGAATGAAAAGCAGAGGGAAAAGGACAAAATAGATGGACAATTTGACAGAATGGTTTAGCTGTTCGAAGATATACCTTTTCAGAGCAGCAAAATCAAAATCAGTACCAGAATAGAATAGTACTGAAAATCAAGAAACAGAAGAAGTGGACAAGTTTTTTTCTTTGGCCGCATTATTTCAACATCATTTAAAAAAGGATTAGTTATACACCATTCAAAATTTTTACTCTCGGGAGCTGACTTCTTCAAATTTTTGTATCAAAAGCCGAATGCCGCGAATATAGAAGTCTGTCCTTTGCAGCAATCCGTTCAGCAACCAAGTTTTTGATCAAAATATGTGGTAACCAGTTGAAGCCTTTCAAACTCTATCAGTGCGTTTCAAGACTTAAGTAATATGAAGTTGGGCATTACCATGAAGAACCATCTTTGGCTATTTACAACAGATGTGGAATCAAATTACCATTCAAGAGGTCAAATTTTTGTCGAAATTATTTAGCATTTATTATCCAGCTCATTATAGATCCTATCTCTATTTCGTTTTAGATTCGATGTTAATCAATCCATGACTTTCCTAATCCACTATTCATTATTATAATGAATATATTCCTTAGCATATCGCTCACAATATACGACAAAAAACTCTTCTTTTATAACTTTGCGAGCAAAATAAATGCAAAATACAAAGCGCACTATTCATTAAAATAAATTGCTTGCAAATGATTCGCAAAAAATATTTGAAATAACCAATAACAACTGAATAACATTTAGAAAAATATGGCAAGAGAGTTTTTAAAAAATAAATATATATGCCCGGTTAATTAGGTTAACAGCAAAAATTTTTTATCTTGCATGCCAACGTAAATTTCAACGATCCCCCATGTGCAAACCCCGTCGTAAGAGTTGAAACATAATCCCGACTGTACATTTTCTTATGAACTGTTGTTCAATTATTCACCTATTATTTAAACAGGCGGAGCCAATATATCACACTGCTGATCGTTTGGCAAAACTTCATATTATATCACAAAGCTCAATTCTGATCCGCTTTCGTTCTGTTTACAAGCAGAATTTCTGCGTTATATGGACCTTTCATTTTGAAAGTGGTGCAAGTGCATTTAAAACAAAAATCCCTTTCATATTACTTTGGCCTTTTTTTATATGTCGGAGCTAAAAATGTGTGAAATAGAAACTTTTTAAAACTTACACCATTTTCAAAAAAACGGTACATATATTGAATACAAAACAACGATTTTAACAAATGTAAATTCGATTCAGCGGAAATTCACAGTAAGCGTAACCACTCTCCACGCTCACCTGCTTTATTATTTATTATTATTATTATTATTATTTATAGTGTATACAGTGAATGGAGTGTATGATGATATCACATCACATATCAGGTTCTCGCTACCAAATTTCAATAAAACCAATTCGATAGTTTAGCCGTGAAGACATAGGAAACAAACAGACAGACAAACTCACTTTCACATTTATAATATTAGAATGGATTATAGTGTTTTCCAAAAACCTACGCAAAACAGCTTTAACTTTTTGTATACTTACCATTTTGTCGTCTTAGTTTAAGTGTCGCTAATTCATATTGTTATTCGTACTTCGCCAGAACACACAGTAATCTAATCACCAAAAAGGTGAAGAAACAACGCGCAAAGACATAAAATAAATTACATTCTAAGAAACAAGTCCCAAAATTAATCTGTGGAACATTTCTAAACCTTGGAAATTTATCCAGTTCAACCTAATAAAAGGCTGATTAAACTTCTTTTTGCGGACCGACAATTCTTATTCACTAATTTTTATATCTTTTGTAAACACAAATTGTACTCGCATTTATTTAATTTTTATAAGAATAAATTTATCCTCTTTAATCTAAGCATATTCTACCATTTATTATTACATTTTATTTTATTTTTTTCCCTTCACTGAATATATATTATTAGAAAAATTGCCCGCAGCTTTTTATAATACAATACCCTTTTTTTATATAGATTTCCTAATTTAAGCAAACATTTCCAATCAAGATTTAGCAGATCTTTCCAAAAAGTAGTTCAAGAATTTTGAAGACCTTCTACACACTTTGTTTTTAAGATTTCCTGTTTTTATTTTGTATTCTTAACTTCACTTTTTTCTCCATAAATCTCCTAATTAATTTTTAATATTTGTGATATTTGTATCACTTTGATATAGCATATCTCTAAATTCCAACTTGAACTTTATATCTTTTTACTTAAACTATTTTTATTTTTTTGATTAAATATGGCCAGAACAATTACAAACAGTATATTATAAAATATAAATAATAACCTGTGCGTACTATTTTTCTTAAGTTCATGCCTACATGAGGATTTAACAGACATTTAAATTTGAAAATAAAAAGGGTAACATAATTGGGCAACATTTCAAGGAACTATTTCAAGCCGAATAGTTCAGACAAGCAAAAGACTCGAGAATTTTTGCTCTTTCCAGCCCAACTGCTACAATTCATTTGTTAATATCTCAATTCTGGCGACAATGATAGCCCATAAATTACAAACAAGTCATTCGAGTGTAGTGAATCGCGATTTATAACCTTTTGCTCTAATTTTCCAGTCATAGTTTCAACGGGTCATACAAAGTCCTTTTTTAATCTTAACGAAGTCGTACATGAGCCTATCGCTAAGCACTTCAAATGCTTCGTTGTCTTTAAGTAATCCAGATTCCCATTCCCTATAGCTAAGTTTAAGAATTATTATATAAATAAATAAAATTAAAATAAAGATTATGAATATAAATTTAATTCGAATAATTACATGAAATCCTTTAGGTCACGGTGTATAAGTTCTTATCGTAGACAAAGTCAAAGTAATTTCGACTATTTAAACAGCTCAAAAAAGATAAAAGTGATACGTTATTCAATATTAGCGATACAGTTCATTTAAATTCCACTCAACAAACAAATTGCTTGAGTCATCTTACAAGGGAAGTCCCTCAACCAATAGACGCCGATTTGGATAAAAGTTTGCATAAATACGTGAGACAATAATTTATGTTTTCAAATTTCGAAAACTAGGTATAACAAATTCAGGATATCTCGCATTCTATTATTAATATCGATGAAAATTAGCTTGCCAAGGGTTCAGGCCCATTATAAAAAAGTAACACATCACTCAATAAGTCTCCGGTCTGACACATATGTAGCAACACTGTTGACAGACTGTTGATTCAGATTTCTGAATAGTAGCATCCTTCAAATGATACATGTCCAAATTTCATTCTGATAACTAGTTTACAGGTTACAGTGGTTTTAGTGACCCCAGTTTTGTAATTTTCAAAACAATGGATAAAAAAGAATTTCGTGTGTTGATTAAACATTGTTTTTTGAGGAGGAGAAACAGTGGCTTCATAAGTGTTATGGAGACTCTGCACCAGGGAAATCAACTATTATAGACTGGTATGCTGAATTTAAACGCGGTCGTACAAACACCGATGATATTGAACGCTCTGGCCGTTAAGATAATGGCATCCGTATTTTGGGACGCGCATGGTATTTTGTTCATCGACTATCTTGAGTAATATAAAACTATCAATAGCGACTACTACATGACATTATTGGATTGAGTGTAAAAATCAAGAAAAAACGGCCTCACATGCAAAAGAAAAAAGTGCTGTTTCACCAAGACAATGCCCCGTTACTTAAATTTACTTACATTCGATGAAAACGATGGTTAAATTGAATGAATTAGGCCTCGAATTGCTTTCCCATCCATCGCACTCTCTTGATCTGGCCCCCAGCGACTACTGGCTTTCTGCAGACATCAAAAGAAGGGAAGAAATTTGGCTCAAATGAAGAAGAGATTGCCGAAACTGAGGCCTATTTTGAGAGCAAAGACAAATCGTTGTACATCGTTGTAAAAGGCATCGAAAAGTTAGAGGAGCGTTGGAATGAATGTATCACTCTTGAAAGAGAGTATTAAGATTTTTAACAATTATTGCCAATGCAAATAACAAAAGCTTGAAATTTCTTATGATCATTTTGAACCGAACTCCTCAACCAGTTCAGGTTTCAGTGTTTTTGTATTAGGGAGTTGAGAAATATGGTAAATTGCGTGTGGTGATCGGGACGATTGAATTATTGGACATAACCAACTTCATTGTTATTTATTTTACATGCACCTTTGCCAAAAGCTAGATTAGCCAACATTAGGGAAATTATTTGCCGCTTTTGGATTTCGAATATTCTGTCAGTTAGGATTTTTGCCCGTATTGCGTCACTTAAAGTGAATTAAAAAATAATTTTAATTAATACTATTATTTTCCATTACCAATTTCATTATTTTAATTAATATAACTTTTAAGTAAAATGTCTGTTTATCCACCACAAGGAATCGATTGGCATACTCTTTTCTACTTATTTACCGAACACCCTGTATATTTTTCTTGTAATTAATATTTTACTACCAAATATGCATGACAACACAAACGAATTATTCGTATAAAGTAGAAATTCTGAATCCTGATTCCCAAAATTGGGATATAGAAAACTTGGAACCCTGTAACTTTAATAAACAATTGACTCCAAGTATCAATGACACATTTGTGTAGAGCTTCTTTTTAATTATTTTTTGGAATTCTGAAGTGTAAACATTACTTTTTTATTTAATTTTCCTTATTTATCAAATATAAAATTAAAAATAAAAAAAATAAGTATAAATTTTCTTTGATATAACTGAATTTAAAAATGTCTCCCTGAAAATGTTAAAGGAGATTAGTTAAGGCAAGATGTTTTCTGCATTTCTGAATAAATTTCGTATTTAACTTTGAATTGTGGTTTCTCTATTCACCATTTACGTTTTGGAATTTTACATGGCTTTTCGATCTCTAAATTCAAAATAATTTTTTTTTGTTATTTTTAAAATACCTTCCATTATATTGATACAGTGATAAAAAGCGCACATTGATTTGAAGAAGCCTATCTTAGTGATAAATATTTGTTTTAAATATGTTATAAGAGCTATATTTCGTTTTTTTCTATACGAAAAATTTTTTCTTGGAAGTATAGGACTAATTAATTTGTAATTACGTGGATTAGAAAATGTTGAACAATTTAGCGCACTTATTTACATAAACGTTTAGTAAACAAAGTAATATAATTAAACTAAAAATGTTGTTCTTTTAAAAATACAACAAACAATACCGACGTACCAAAGGACATGAATCAAAACGTTACAGGTGTATTAAATATACAATGTGAAACTTTAATATACACGTATATGTCGTTTTGAAGAAAATAACTTGCTTTAAATAAATCACAGTGAAAATTAATTCAAAAGAAGTTACTCAGGTTGAATACATCAAAACAAAGCATTTTATCACTGTAATTATTTTATAACCTCTTTTAAATCTTTAAAATACCATATCAATGTTGCCTTCTAAAATACGCACGCAGGGAATAAAAAAGAGGCGCGCAATCAAATACATATGCGGAAATGAACTGCTTGTGCCGTAAAATTCGTACACTTTTCCTTATTTTGCTTTCGCCCTAAGTCAAATGTTGCATCATTTTCAAGTACTAAGTGCTGACCAAGTTACTGAATTTTTTTTGTGATTAAAGATCGAATTTTGTAAACAAACATAATTTACCGAAACTTTAATGTTATTTAAGAGGAAAAATTGAATACTGTTTAACATACTTTTAGTACATCTGCTTGGTTTTGGATTACTGATAAAATGTTTAATATTATATTAAAAGAAAAACAAATTCGCGACAACTTTGTCTATTGCTGTAAATTCTTAGAAAGTCTCGATTTCTCTACATATAATTTGTTAATTTAACAAAGAAGCAGTTCATTTTTAAAAAATTTCATTTCGTATTATTCTGACCTTTTCGATACGTAGAAACCAAAAATGTGTAAAATAGAAATTTAAAAAAAAAAATGACAATCCATTTTCAAAATAAACGGCTCGAATATTGTAACCAAAATTTAAAAGCATTTCCCTTATATATCCATCAATATATTTATCTTCTGATTATAGAATGCAATAAACTTTAACTTCAGCTTTTATTTATCCAGTAATTCCAACTGGAAGAGAAACTGAGAAATTTAATAGAATTTAAAGAACAAACTAATATTTCATATAATTTCCTCGTTAAAATCCTCCCTGATTTTAAAATATATGTGTCTGCTTGTAACAGATTTTAGCTTGTTTTGCAAATGCCTGCGACTACGAAACAAAAAACCACACAGCCAAGTTCTTTCTTTACATCAGTGTGTATATCGTTGCAATATATGAGTATCCCAAAATCTGATCAATCCTAATTTCAAAAAATACAATTTGTAATTTCCATCATACAACCAGAAAAAAAAACTAACCACAATAATGCTTAAACTCCAGATATTCTTTTTTAAATACGTAACTACCAGCATTATTATTTGTTTTATGGCACATTTGTTTAAGACTAAAAGAATACTTTAAGTTTTGTTGTGAATAACACAAATGTAATATTAAATATACGTATGAATATAATATGAGGTGTGTTAAACCACTACAGAACGTCAAAAAGCTTCATTGAAATAGGCCTTAACTAGATAAATGGATGAAAATAATCACTCAAATATAAACGAACATTTGGTTTTTTTAGTAAAGAATTAAGGAGGGAACCTGATTTAGGGAATCAAAAAGTCGATTTATTATTGTTTTAATCGGAAGTAATACTATTGAAAAATACCTCAGTAAAATATTAATTACATGTCTTATCCCGACAGAATATCTCTCCAATATTAATAATCTTTGGCGAACTGTAATTCATCGAATAGATGACATTATGGATCGTTTTATTCACGTTGATATATTAAAAGCGTGATCTTACTATACGCCGAAGATGTGATGCCATTAAAGTGGAGGTTTCAGCAGGACAATGACCCTAAACAGATCTGTGGTCGATGTAAGGAAAGGGTCCAAAAAACCCAGTAGAAGTTTTGGCCTTCACAAACTCCTGTTTTCAATCCAATTGAGAATTCGTGGGAAATTGTTAAGAGGAGGATCAATAAGGACAATTGTAAAACAAAAGATTCATTGTTTGATGCACTGTGTATGAAAATATACCCAGAGAGACGGTCGATAATTTGATATCTTTGACGACAAAAAGATGTGTTAGTGTTATTAAATTTGAGGGATTTTCTACTAAATACTAAAGCCATTTGAAAGATTAATTAATATTTTCATGTCTAATTAAAATGTGTGTGTCATCTTTTACAATTCACAACACTGAATAATATATTGGAATAATAAATGCTAAGCAACAAACTTCTTCATTGTTTTTTTATAAAAATCAAAAGATGCACAACAATTTACAAAGGCGTTGACTTAGTTTTATCCTATACTTTATGTTCAAATCAAATTTTCCGATGTATCATGATTTTTAATTCTTTAAACATGTACAAAATAAACCTCAAAAGTTTAAAATGATTGGATCAATTTTTATATAAAACAAAATCCCTAAAATCACCCATTTTTAACACTAAACCAGGTTCCCCCTTAAAGAGACCTTAACACATACAAAGTCATAAAAAAATTAGAGTCTTCGTTTTTAAAAAATTCAAACATTCTATTTTCATTTTCTCATTTTCTCTTACGAAACTCTAAGAATTCCCCTATATCAAATAAACCTAGATGGTATGTCACAAAAATTAAATAAAGTTAAAAGACCAGCCGGAATAGTAAAATTAGAAGTATAAACCATTGACAATCTACTGGATGTATTACTGAATTCCCCGATTGCAAATCAAGATTTCTTAACTACCTTTTCCAAAAAAATTGTCTTCCTCCTAGCATACAGTATTCCCAGACAAAAGAGATTAGTAAAAAGTTCGAACACTCATGGCTTACATTTTCATGTTTGAAGCGAGTGAGGATCTTAATTTCCCGTAGAGTCCTTTGACAATAGGTTTGATGTTCAAATGGAGAAATTTTTTTAATCGCAACTTTGATGTTAGTGATAGAATCGAATGCAGACCTAGAAACGAAATTAATTTTTAATTCAAGTAAAAGATAAGTTTATCAAAAAAAATTTTAGCTTATTTGAAATCAACTTACACAACCATTCCATACGCTCCTTCACCAATGTAAGCAAGATTTTTATACCGAGGTCCCACCTCGAATATTTGTCCTCTCACTACTTCAGCATTTGGGTTACTTGAAACCACACGATTATTACTATTTTCAGCCATAATTACACAAAAACTATTATCCAGAATAGCCACTATATTATCACTTAAAGAGCTATATAGCAACCACTAGCAAGGAAAATTATTTCCAAATTAAGAACGCGAAATAGAAGTTTTACACCGCAACGTACTTGTTTTGAGGGGGCATTATTCAAATAATTTGTCAGAGCTCTACACCTATAAAATCGAAATGGGCGGATCACACACAGTTATCGAATGCAGATTTACTGCGCTACCACAAAGTTTATTTCTTTCTAACCTTGAACAGTATACTTAAGGTTTAGAAATAACAATATATTCACAATTTAAGGTTCAAGTTCACAGTTTTGTCATTTACAGAGTTTTATTCTTATCGCATCACATATCATTAATGTCAAACGTGAGGAACAAAGTAAATCAGGAAACAAGTTAATTGTGCGAATCCCAAAATGCGGAACGAACAAAATGGTAAGGAACGTCTGATTGATATAACACAAGTATCGAAAGAGGCAGCCTCTCAACCACTGACATTACAAACGTAAGGATTAGTACATTTTACTATATTCGCAGAAACACATAAATTAACTATTTGCATCAATGCGGTAAGAGGAAAAGAAACGGGCATAAGCACTACAATGTGAAAACAGTGTGTGATGTGTTATAATAATGTACGTGTTGTAAAATTATGAACGTGTCAGACAGCTGTCAACGGAATTGGCTGGAAGCAATTGAGACTATTTTACATCAGTTGGCAACTCTTCACGTTATCTCATCTCTAGAAAATTGTGAAGGACGAAAATGAAGCATATTGTACATGGACTGATGCAAAATATAAAATGCCTCGTAAAATCCGACAAAGTAAAATTAAAGCAAATCGCACTATTTTTTAAAAAATTTCCTTAAGGCTGAATTTTGCAATAAAAAGAAGAAGTTCTGACACAATATTTTCGACTTAAAGACGCTCAAATGTTTGAGTTTTGAAAAACGATCATAGTAATTCATTTCTCCCATAAATTGGGCGTAATGCAGAACTCAGGCGCTTGAAGACCTTTTCGGCCAGTAGAATTGTGCTGTCATTCACGTCTCTCTCAAATTTGTCTTATTAAACGTTTTCCCTTACTCAACACAAATATAACTTTGGGATATTTCTATGAGTATATAATAGTTTATTTCAATTAGGACTACCTGAAAAATTAATTGAGGCAAATAGGAAAACGCCAGAATTAGTTTGATCCTAAAACTATTGCGGGTGTAATATAAAACTGAGATCATCGTTCAGGCAAATCAGGTGCTTAAGGATTATTATTACATTCCTTTTTTCACTTAAACATTGACTTCACTACACAACCAGGCCGTTTTCATTGCCATTCACGGATTGTATGTTGATTGAAATATTACTAACTATATAAAAAAGCCGCATTTCAATTCCAGTGGTACAATGGCAGAGATACAAATAGTTAAAAAATTTTAAGTGCATATACATGTACGAAACTTACAAGCGCTTAAAAGGGAAAGTGAAGAAAACAGCTATTTCATGTAATCACATTATTGCAGCCAATTGCAGTTCCAGGCGAAATAAAGTAGTGTCATTCTTCAAGGGAAAAAATTTACTGTTATAAAAATTGGTTTTGGCAAAACCGAAGTACGAATAATATGACATAGCGACACTTGACAAGACAAGAATGGTAGAGCTTTCGAGCCTACCAAAGCTTTTGCTTGCATTTTGGTTCGAGAGAGAAAGAAATTTGTTAAATGCATTTAAAAGTAAGTGTGAAGACTACAAATATTGCTAGTAATCAGCTGACCGCAATAAAATATCTCAACTAGGAAGGTATAGATGCACTTTATCAAAAATTTCGCAACACATGCTCAACTATATTGTAGTTTTTACCAACACATTCTCCAATATGGTGTAGTTCTGTGCAAGCAGCCAATAAAGATTAAGGAATAAAATCGCTAATAATAACACATATGTAGCACCTGCCAGCCGTTAAATTAAAATATAAAAAATTATAGGATTTTATGAGAAATCGTTTAAGATTGTCTTAAAAATTAATAAGACTGTAAGCAATTTCGGAGATTTTAGTGTAGTTTAGGCATTCCAAACCCAACCCTTAGCACATTCCTGTCGTATATGAGTTTTATTTCATTGATTTACTGTAAATTAACAAATTTACAATAAATATTTTCTAATTACAAGAGCATTTTAAGCAGAGATTTTGCCTAAGCCAATTTTCCATCAATGCGATCTAGCAAAATATGTAAACAAATCGTCGTCAACAATTGTAAATAAGAACACACACATGCTATCATTTTTCAACATCCCCCAATTCTAGGGCAAGAGCTTTTGCTAAATATACTTTTCCTTTTCACGCATTGACCACTTTTACTTATAGTTTGTAGACTGTCCGTGAATAAAATTCTTATGCACACCGAATTAATTCATATAACGGTAAATTCCCCCCCTTAAGGAGTGTCACTACTTCATTACAAAAAATAATATCAGTCACAGCTAATGAACCACTACCAGTACTAATACCAAAGCATTAACAAAATGGTTGACAACGCGACGCGGAAATAATTTGAATACCACTCTTTAATATTAGCAAATTGTATAATAGTCGTTTTTGATTGTACTTTTGGACCACCGTTTAAAATTTAAAGAATTTAACAAATCGCAAAAATTACGATTCAATAAATAAACCGTATGTGCATGTTTTCATGAAGTAAAGAAAAAATCAGATTTTCCTAAGTGAAACTTCTCACAAATATTTAACAATAGTAATTCACTTGTCCCATAAATTCAGATTTGAGGAAATTACAATAAAATCTACATAAAGCTCAGAATAGAAAAAGCGTCAAAGGCAAATTGTCAAGAGAGCATTTGTTTACTTTAACTCGTTCTTCGAACCAATGAATTGTTTAAAACAACGGAGAATAGTTTCTATATTTGTTAGAATAAGAATTGTCTCTTCCTTTAATATTTTTTAATGATCATTTTAGTGATCATACTTATAACACGCATTTAGTATTGGTACCATGATATATGACTACTTGGTTTGAAATTACATATGTGTCTTCATATACCAGTTACATACCAGCTTCAAAATGTAACATTTATGTGGTATCGGAAACATACAAGTCGGTTTAACAAGCTTTTATTTTATAGTAGTACACATGCACTTTACTGTATTCAGTGCCGCTCGTGGTAAATTAAAATTGTCAAATGACGCTAAATTTTCCTATATTTGAATACCTAAAATGTTACTTTTCCTTCTTATGCGTTTTACTTTATGCCTAAATAACATTATAATTTCCCTCAAATTCATTTTTACACAGCCAGGCAGTTATGAAACCTGATAGATAACCAAAATACCATTGCGAGTATCAAAGTTTCAGTGACTTCTACATGCAATGGCTTTAGCAAGACCTCATTATTTGAAAATTGTTATAATTATATATTTTTGAATTCCAACTGAAAGGGTTAAATTTAAATAAAGATTTTTAGGACTTAGTCCTTGAATTCACAAAAATGTTAGACTCGTGGACATTTCTTTAGCAATTTAGTCTTTCAAAAATGTGTAATGATTGTCTCATCAATTTGAATTGAAAAATTTACAATAAAAATCATCTCATGTTCATACAATTAAACCAATAAACCGAATTTTAAACGATTTCGCTATTCATTTTAAAAGAATATGATCTTATGATCACGTTGTGGGTTTTCAAAATATTCTTAATAATATATCGCACTACTTTATAACTAGTTCACTCTTTGTATAAGCCTCTCTGCCGCATACCTCCTTGGTAATATCGAAGTATGAATAATATGAAGTAGCGACACATCAATGGAGAAAGCAATATGACAAAGTTCAAATAGTCTGAAGCTCTAAACGGCTTCATTTTAAAAGCTTTCAAGTATCCCAAAACTCTTGTTTCCATAAGTAATGGTGGTTCGAGAGAGAAAGAAATTTCTCAAATGCATTTCAAGGCAATTGTGAAGAGTACAAATGCTGCTGACTTCAAATAAATATTTCAACTACGAACGCATATTATCAGAAATTATGCAACGCGTTCGTAACTATACTGTAGTTTTTACCAACACATTCTCCAATATGCTGTGATTTTTTGCAAGCAGCCAATGAAGATTAAGGAATGCAACAGCAATAGCACACATCTAGCACCTGCCAGCAGTTAAATTAAGTTTTATTTGTTCGATTTGCTGTAAATTAACATTAACAAGTGATTTAGTAAAATATACAAATAAGTTGCTATCAAAAATTGTAAACAAACCACAAAATGAAACATACACTTGTGACCACCTTTTAACAATTTTAGAATAAAACCTTTTGCAAAGTATATATTTTCTTCGCGCATCAACCACTTTTACTTATAGTCTTTATTCATTCTTCCGTAATAATCTTCGGAACTCCTTAGGTAAGCTCGGAAAAGCCTGGCGGAGAATTCAACGAACAGACCTACTCTTTTAATCTCAGTAAAGAGATTTGGAGGCAACACAGTGCGTCATAATGAAATGTCATTTGAACAGTCTGTAGATGACTGGAGCCGTCAGTTCCTCGTTTTGCGTTTTTCTTGGAAAGCAGAGGGATTGCGGGATGATAAAGTGTTCTAATATTACTTTTGATTTTACAACATAGTGCAATAGAGTTAGGTGATTGTTACGTGACTAGTTTGGTATAAAATGATTGTGGAATATATGCTTCACTAGAATGAACATATTTTATATTGAAAATGATTTCATTTTCTAATTGATATTGTAAATAAAAGTTTCTGAAAAAACGAATTTTAATTACAAAGCAAGTGAAGAGAACTTTTGTATTATCATGGGGTTACTGCAACTGATTCGGACTAGTGGTTATATTTGCAATTCTACAGCGGTTTCTTACTCCCGTTGGTCACTAAGCTCTAATTTATTAATATGGGTTATCACTGTTCTGTTTATAGTTGTGAGTAAGAACCAAGCCCTGTGTAGTGAAAAAGTTGAACTTACGAAATTCCATTTCGTTACTTCTAAAATCGATAGGTAAGTAAAGCACATTAACTTCCTTAAAGAAAGTATACATAGATATATCCATCGATAATACGTTAAAATTTATTTATAAATAAATTGTTTAATTGGAACTTATCCTAAAGGTAGCATGCTTGTCATGTGACTGCCAAAGTTTGATATGAAATGTAATCGGCCGGATACTTTCAAATAAGCATTTATTTTGTGTATAAATGTTAGTAGTTGTTATGGAAATATCTTATTTTAACTATAAAACTTATCAGAATAAAGTAAACAGTAGTAACGGTTTGTAAAAAAAAGGAAATGACCTAGAATTGGAACCTGGTTTTAGACCAAAGAAATAATTAAGGTATTTTTATTTCGCTAAGGGATATTGTGCTCTTAATCTTAAAAAAGGAATATATTTTAGAATAAATGTCCTTATATACGCAGAAGAAAATTTATAGATTAGAAGTTAATAAAGATTTGGATTAAGCTTTGCGACAGTTTAAAATAATGAACTTTGAATGCGTTTTCCTCAAAACGTTTTTCAAAGTGGATGGTTGACATTAACCAGACAACTCATCGACTCGAAATTTGTTGTGTATTGTACTTAGTATATGTTTCCTCAAAATAGTAACAAATATAATTTAAAAATTTTGATTTATTCGTATTCTTTTAATCATAATGCTTTAAAGAAAAATAAAATAAAGATCGACATTTTTCCATATGGCTACCCCATCGAGAGTTTTTTCCTCTTTGTTTTTATCAAGAAATTTTCTTCCAATTACGTTTTGAGATGTTGACCGAAACCCAGCTTTTTCTTTACATGGGCATATGTTCCTATTTATGAGTCTCGGATTTTTTTTTAAATAAACTAAAAAGTAGTAAAATAACGTAAAGTTCACTCACAGCCAGTAAATTGTCAACTGTCCGAGTTTGTTTATTTGTGAGTAAATATTTTCTGGACAAGTCTCTTGCATTTTTGAAATCACTTCACTGAATTAATAAAAAAATGTTGGTTTTTATAATTCTCGGACACAAAAATCAGTGCAAAATCCAATTTATTGCTAACTGGTAATTTTTAAGACTAGTAAACGTATATTCATATCTAAGGTATATTCATATAAAAAGTTGAAGCACGTATCATTGTTTATACTTAAACTTTATTTGCCATATTTAATAAGAAAATATTGCGAAAGAAATATCTTAATGAGCTATTTGGGAAATTCTCATTTTTCAGTAATTAGGTCCATCCGTTAGGATTTCCTTGGGTTAACCTCAGGAGTTTCGAGGACTCAAAAACTCCGGGATTTGTTATCTTAATGAATGGTTTTTTAGTATTATAATGGTCAATATTTTCATAAGCGACAAGATAAAATGCTTTGTGTTGGCGTGTACTTATGTATTATAGTTAGAAAATTTTGGGTTTTCATCAAAAATGATTCCATTAAAGATTTCTGTAAAATTCCAATATTTTGGTCCGACAAAAGAACTGGAGCTAAAAATTAGTTTCAGGACTTCACAATAAACAGCTAGTACCTTTCAATCCCGACAGGTTTCCAAATTACGCAAAACGCATTGCGATTTTCGCAACTTTCTGGGATGTGTCAGCAAACTGACCCCATAGAAATAATTTTTTATCTTTTTAGTGTCGAAAATAGATCAATTTGGGAGGCGGATAGAAACTTATAGTCAAACACACTTCTTTAATGCATTAACTATGTGTTTAATCCATTTACTGCAAAGGAGTGATGTAAATGTGTCCGCAAGCTATTACTCATTACGAGTGCAACGATTCTCTTGGTTTTTTATTATACTTTTTAAATCATCCGGCCGGCGGAAAAGGAGCATCGCCTTAACAGGCCCGAACCGAAGTATGAATAATATGAAGTAGCGACACTCCTTAAGGAGGAAGATTTGCTGTTATAGAAATTAAATCGGTGTGCGTAAGAATTTTATTCACGGACGGTAAAAATGGTTGAACGCGAAAAAGGTATAAAATTAGGGGATATTAACAGGTAATAGCTGTGTATCTTTTCATTTAGTGGTTTATTTATAATTTTTGACAGCAATTTGTTTACATATTTTGCTTGATCGCGTTGATGGAAAGTAGATTTAGGAAAAATCTATTGAAATGCATTTTTAATTAGCAAAATTATTTCAATAATTATATTGTGGATTTGTTAATCTACAGTAAGTTAAAATATGTCGTCAGTGTGTTCATGGGGAGTACCCAAACTTCATTGAAGTTTTCGAAATTACTTACAGTTTTATTAATTTTTAAAACAATCCTGATTTTTCATAAAAATAATAAAAAAAAAATATTTTGATATTTGAATTCAGCTCCTGTCAGGTGATGCATATGTGTTATTCTTAGCGACTGCATTCCTTAATCTGTATTGGCTGCTTGCATCGGATTGCACCATATTCGAGGAGAATGTGTTAAGTTTTTGATAATATGCACTTCAGACTTTCGCAGTTAAAATATTTGTTTGTAATCGGAAGATTGCTGGGAATATTTGTAATCTTTACACTTAAACCTTTAAATGCATTTAAGAAATTTTTCTCTTTTGAACCAGCAACACTTTCAGGAGCAATAGCTTTATGATGCTTGAAAGCTCTACCCATACAATCGTGGACAGCTTTTAACTATTTGCAGCCTTGTCTTTTTTGCTTTTTATTGAAGTGTCGCAACTTTATGTTTTTTCACACTTCGTCCGGATCCTGTTATCAAGATCAGAAAAAATCTTATCTTTAGTCGTTAGTCTCCATAGAATTCGAGGATATGTTGATCATGGATCCCTTCCTTGGAAAGAGTCAAAATTTGATTTTTGAAATCATATACCGATCTTAGCTGCTGCAGATATTACATTTGACGCTAAATCCCTTTCAACTATTGGCAGCGAAGGGAAGTTCTCAAAATTTTTCCCTTATGTCAATAAGAACTGCGTTCCCACCTCTTTGTAGTAACCGTTAATGGGCATATAAAAAGAGATTTGGGAAATGAGATGATGGGTCTTTGGCAAAATGAATTCCTGAAGTCTGCTCGCAGAACGCTATCTTCATCCAACTTTGGAGTAAGCGATAACGTAGGCAAAGAGGTAGGACATTCTGTAAAATTTCGCACGGTATAATCCAATTTTATTCAAAGCATCTCGGCTCGTTTCAGTTCATCTGACGTCATGTGCCTATTTAGTATGGAGATCTTAAAAAGGTTTAGGAATCGTTGGATATAAGTCATAACATGCAACGGTTAACCCAATCTTAGGTAAACTCAAAGCTTTTATTTTACGGTTCATAAGTGGTGTAATATTGCTTTTCAAAGTTAAGTACTGGATATAAAGTTCTTCATTTTGATTGACATGTCTGGGACAAGTGCAAGTTGCAAATAAATGTGATTTTTTCACGTCATTACATTTTAAAAACATTTTATGTTTCTAAGTAAATCCTAGGATCTTAAGTATGTCAAGTTCCTAAAAACTTTATATTATATATAAGCATATTTTTATATACTCATGGTTACAATATTATTTTTTTATGTTATAAGGACTTTGAAAATAATTTGGTATATCGAATTCACTTCTCACGAATAGGTAAAATAGAGATCATTTTATTTGATTTGCAAACGTCTGAAGCTGATATTGCGGTGAGTATATGGTTTTGTCATTTTCATCAAAAATACGAAGATTTGTTTTTGACTTTTTTGTTCACTTTCTCATTGGTATAAGGAGCTATAACAAAGAAATGCTATAAAATGTTTCTTTAACCAGAAATGAGAGCAACATTCAATAGCGTGGCATGTTCATAAAATATGAATGAAATCGGTGCACATATCAGAAAAACATCACCATTATTACATCGATATTAAATATTCAAATATATTTTGGAGTACACCCTCAAAATTAAATTTAAATTATTATGACTTTATTTTTTGAGGCAATTTTCTGTCTGCACTGTTACTATTTGCATACAAAGTGGCCCAATGAAAACCACACAAGCTTTGGTTATTTATCAACATTTTTTTGTGAGCTGTTCTTTCGGGAAGTACTTTGCGTATACTCTTTTTACCCTCATTTACCTTACCTAATTTTTAAATTTGTTTCATTCGCTCTCAAGGTATTCTAACTTCAAACTTATAAAAAAATAATATTGGTAATTTGGTTTCGTTTGGATCATCTGCTATGTTTTATCAAAAATAATATTGCATTTACTGAAAAATTGATAAAAAAGGCATTCTCGGATTTTTTTTAACTTTTTGCTAAGTAATATTTTCAAATAAGCCATGTTAAAATTCCTGTAAGTAAAAAGAATTATAAAAAATTTAAAAATATCGGCATTTGGTTGATGGAATAAAGTGTGTTTTATGGAATAAATATAAATGAATATAAAAAAAATAGTTGTTATAACGTCATAAGCAAAACTGAAAATCTTCAAAGTTTGAAAGCCACAGATAGATGCAAAAGTAGATAAAAATGTTTAAGTCTGAGAAATTTTAATTTGATATCTTTAGTATGGTTTGCTTGCTATTCTATGATAAGACAATTAGTACTTAAGTATCGCTAACATACGAAACATCAGGTAGTAGACTTTCTTTGAGACTAAGTTTTTAATCTGATTTTAATTTGGATAATAATGCTATGATATTAACACGTTCCCCTTGGATGACTCATATATGAGCCTTTAGATCTTTCAGTTTTATATTAAAATAAATACATAAAATTCAATAAAATATACAAATTTTCTTCAGATATAGTAAAGCAGATTTTCGACCTCTGATTTAAATAGCTAGCGCACATTCTGCCCACATGTTCCTTTAGTTTCATCCTCGAAAGTATGCAAATTGGCATAAAACTATCATTGTGCTTAATGACTTTGTTTCATCTCGTGAGCTCTTGCTGGGTAAGAATTTCTTAAGAAACTTATGACGAGATATTCAAAACACTTGGAAATGAAAGTAAACCTTTCAAGAAATTCAAAAATATGTAAATAGATATGTATGGCACATAAATTAATAATAAGTACTTAAATATTTATGATTTTCCAAATAATAATTTTCTAAAAATTACGAGTTTTTAACTTTGTAAGCACAAAAAAGAAAGCAAATGACAATCGCATATTAAAAAAAAAATTAATTATGCTTCAACAAAATGTTATAAAACTGTCCTCAAAATTTCTTTGAAATATATGAAATGGTTAAATATCATAGACGTTATTTTTAATGCATAGTGCAATTTAGCGACATTTTAGAAAATTGTCCTGGTACATGCCTTAGTCTTATCGTGAAATGGTCCGAAGCGAAAATGTTAAATATCAATTGATAGATTTCAAATCATTACATATATGATTTGAAATCTACCTTGGCGCTTTCCCACAAACAAATTATACATGAAAAATCAGTTCATTTCAAAGATGCTCACGGGTCAAAAATCCCTTAATCAGGCAATTAGCCATAACACTACTGTGCTAGGTCAGAGAAAATTGTTTTGTATTTTTACATTTTCTTAAAGTATTCATATTTAAGAATTCAAAAAAAAAATATTTGAAATTGGCGAAGTTACAGCCGTTTGAGTGGGGACAGATATGTCTTAATATTTCTGTTTTATATATGCATATTGCACCGAACGTGACGAAATGCGCGTATTAATTATTTACATATAAAATATGTTCTTAAAATTACAATGTCGTTTTGAAAATTCGAACACTAATAGTTCAATTTTTGATTTTTTTAACGAAAATTTTCGTAAACGTAGTAGCTAAGTCTGTGCATAACCGTTTTTTAAAATTTTGAAACTTATTATTTCTATTTCTATTAAAGGAACCTTAACATTTTATCAAAAATCAACTTAAAAAAACAGCTACGCATAACGATAGCTATATTTATACAGATTAATACAGTACCCACAGTATTGTATTTTATTATGAAATTCTTTAATATTTCTTAATACAAATTTGTGTAAACACAGTTTGAAGTATCCTTAATAACATATCCTCCCTTCAATCGAAAAATAATTATAGATACACATGTATTTTTACTTCTTATTAACTTAAGGGCTGTATTTTAATTTTAATACACTTTTGACGTCGTAGGAGTCCGAGTTATTCTAGAACGTTTAATAAAAAAACACTAGTGATATCAACATTTTTATTGATTGATGTGAAAGATTATCTAATCATAATAATCACTGCGACGTTTGACACTGTCTATTTTTAATTAGTTTATATCTTGCTTGAATCGGCGTATTCGTATTTTCAAACCATTTGCGAATTCCATAAGCGATTCGTGGGCCACGTGTAGCAGACCGCATGACGTGAAGCATTAATTAGCGGCGCTGTTATAGATTAAAAATCTTCGACTTTTTCGATTTTTATTTTCTCGAATCGTAAAAATTCGCGGAGTAATCACAAACTTGCATTTTTTGACAGAAACAATCTGTAAAATAGACATTTTTAATGGAAAATTCTTTGATTTCATTATTTTAGTTTGTACTTGTTTAAGGATTGACACAAACGCAGCTTCAAAACTTTTGCACAAAATGCCAATGTTTAAAGTCACTTTTTGTGCAATAGAATAGTTTTCTTCTAATTATTATTCACAGATATTGTTCACATTAATGAATATTCTAGTAACAAATAAGGTGTTATAATTTAAGGGAAATTATTATTATTTTTTTTTAATCTTCAATAAATTTCAAATGCAGATTCTGAGTAATTCTAGTGTTAAACTTCTGGAATTAATTGCCTAGTTTTTATACATGGTATTGGAATATTTGAGCCATTTATTTTGAAAGTGGCTTAAGTTGCCTTTAAAAGAATTTAAAAAAATAAATTTCGGATATTCCTGTGAAGAGTTGGTTATATGTGGATTCAAGATAGATTTATAATTTGCCGTACGAAAGCAATTTCAAGTTTAAAGTTGTTCGCTTAAAAGAGCAAAGTTTAAGGTTAATTTCTTTTGTCCCTTTTCATTCGCATAGCACTACTACTTTAATTTTATTTAAGTAATAAAAATAGTGTAGATATTAATTTCATTTATAATTTATTATATAAAGATATTTAAATCTTAAAATTCCCACAATTTGTAACTTCACCGTCGAACAAAAATGACAAAACTTTATCTTTATAAAAGCCGTCACAATAGTTTATACACGCACTTTAGCTAAATTACTCAAAGTAGGTACACTCCTTTGAATTTTTAAACATTGTGTTTTTTGAGTCCTGTGAAGCACACCTCTTTCAAAATATATCGAAAATACAGGGTGTAAAAGTGGTTCAGTGATTAAATTTCATTATGCTGTTTTTGCAGTTTACGTTGGAATTCGATATAGTTTTAGACACGGTCATTATTGGTTTTTTAGAAGAAATAATATAATCAAATTAACAATTAAAATATTGGCTGATTGCGACTTAGGTCAGCGCTTTGACGATTTCGTTTCTAAATTAGAAATTTGCGTGTACGCTTTAATTTATATACTAAAATTAGTAATACTTTGTGTTTCGCTATGTTTAAAGAAATCGATTTTTTGTTATTAAATTATATGGTAATTGGTTAACTGATTCTTAATTATATGACTAGGTTAGATTGAATAGGTGAGAAATATTTTGAGGTAACTCGAAACAGTCATCTCTAAGCCAACGTATCACAGGTGATTTGCATTTGCCATTGTGATTCCTTCTTTTGTCTACTTTCTTTTAGTAAACCACCTGGCATAAAGCATGATTAACAGTAAATGTTTGAGAGAGAATATTTTCATACAGGTATTGAAAGGTAAAAGATTTTTATTTGTAATTTTGGAACAAGATTGAAATGGGTATTAATTATTTAGTATTTAGACTACCAACGTATGTCTGCGTGTGTTGGGCCAGGTCTGTTAATTGTTTTCTGTAATTAATTATTTTTAAAAAATTCGAATGGATCAATCTACTTACATTTTGCTTAGAATTGCTTGAAGTTTAACTTACCTGTGCACGGAGTAGAGTAATTATATAGTTTCAGATTGGCTTCGATTGTAGACAATTGAATGGAACTACTTTTATTTAAATAAAAAACAATGAATAATAAAAATAAAGGTATTTCCTGTTTTATAGGAAGGGAAGTTCTTGTTACCAATTATAACTAAAAATAATCGTGCAATTAAATTTTTCTTCTAAGAACAGTAAATAGACAATTTGATGTTGTGGAATAAAACGTGACATCTTATGCTCTTAATTCGCTAATTTTAATTACATTTCTTTTAACCCTGGAATTGTAAATATATCAGTGAAGGTACAAGTATTAGGATGCATTTCTTCTAAATTTTGGCCGAATTATAATATAGGTTTGTTTTAAATTTTGATATACATAGGTCACATTAAAAATTTGTTTTGTAATGAAAGCACTGTTTCTTGACTGAAGAAATATATAGGCAAGCGCAGGGTATTGCAGCAAATTTAAAATGCTTAATGTGAAAGAAAAAGTGGAAATTTCAAGTTTTAGCTTTCGTGTGGTGGTGTAATAGTACTGATGATTTCAATTAACAGCACTGAAATGCTACGAACAACTCTAATATGCTGCTGGTAAGACAGCACCGGAACTTAGCATTAGTGTATATATTGTAGCATTAGTATATATTGTAAAAATATGTATGGATTGTTGATTCCTGCATATGTGACACCATTCGGATTTCTTAAGGCAATGATTTGAGTGAAGCACAAAAATCCTGCACGTTTTGGCAGCTTTGGTTTCATAAAAAGCAAAATTACACGATCTGTAAAGAACAAAATTTTAAGAATAGCATAAAATACATTAACAATACATATATTGTTTTTGTCTGCGCCACACACTTTTAGTGTAACTTAGCTCTCCAACTTAAGCTTTTTAAAAATGGAAGAGCAATATACTAAATATTTAAAATTTGATTGTAGAGCATCTGGAATGTTTTCTATAATTAAACTAAAAAAAATGATTCTATTTTTCGTTTCGCAAAGTTGGAATTACAGCGGCTATACAACCAGGGGGCCGATACTTATGTGAAAAGGATTCATCGACGACTTGTGCTCTTATGTTCAAATCAGCCCTGGTAGTCTATGAATACGGTCCGTAACTACCTTATGCTGAGGGAGCGTTGTGATTGTTAGTGTTTTTTGCTAATGCGATGTGGTGGTTTTGTACTCGATTACAATTTTTATTTTTTTAATCTTTTTTTGTTTTTTGCTATCTTTTATTTTATATAAAACAGTGATTGTAATAAGACACTGTGTTTTTTAACATTAATTTAAACAAGCTACTGCAAGCTGCGCGTATACAGATCTAGTTACCTCGAATTATTTGCATTGTCTAAGTTAGACGTAAAATTGGAATAACCAACAAACTGGACGAATTTTTGTAAAACATTCTGAATAAATGTATAAAAGCGGTTTAGAGCTGTTTATGGCGGATAATGAATTTCTCTTTTAAATAGCATACTGATTAGCTTCATAAGCTAAACATTAAGAAAATTCTGGTCAAAACATAAAACTAAGTGTAGTTCTTAAATCATCAGTTTTAGAGAGGATGTCGTAATAAACATTAATCATAACACGATAGAATCGATTAGTGTGTGCTGAAAGATAATTTTGCACAACGTGCCTTTTACATATATGAAATAATTTATTAATATATTTTTAAATAAAGATGAAGGATTTTTGTGATAAACTTTTGTAGTATTATTTAAAGAATTGAACAAAGATATACACATACCTAAAGCTACTCCACCGTGTTATTAATATTAAATAGTTAATTTATTATTAAAAGTTTTTATTAAAGAAATTCGCAAGTGAATTTAAAAGAAAATGTTCATTTGTTTTTGTTATTAATTATTAATTTTACATTTGAATGGAGCTGCTCTACCTTTTTCTTTATTTTATTATTACATCAATATAAAGCTGAATATACAAAAAAATGTTGGGGCGGTTCTACACCAGGGGCGCAATTGTAAATAATTACCAACATTATTTTGGTGCAATTGTCAATTAAGATAATTTAATCCCGAGATTTGTAAAAAAATAGTCCAATGAACTCAATAATCCTTTAATTTTTCGCTTTCTGTACTGGTGCATTTGTGGAATTTATTTTAGAATATGGTAGCATTGTCCTTTGTATAAACTCTTTATTAGTCGAAAGGCTCCTATGGCTCTTCTTTGGCATAACCGTCTCTTTTTAATTATTGACAGATACACGCTAATTTTAGATAATCGTTTTGCATTGTATTGTTTCCAAACTGGCATCGATTTTTCTGAAATATTGAGGTATACTAGAAAATTCTAATTTACATACATTATACAAATTCTATATTACATACATTATAACATCAACATCATGTCCATCTTAATCTAAATTGTTAACATCAATCAAATTACATTTAAATTTTCCGTTTGATTAGCTAATCAATATTGTTTTCTTTCTGTTTGTAGCCAATCTGTATTGGTTTGCAGTGGAATAATCATGATAGTAATGTCACAAAAATTCTGGAAAACCTAGGTTTCAAAATCAAAAATTTGGCTGATTTTCTTAATTTATTTTACTAGGTAAAACAAAACAATAAAATTAACAATATAAAACATAATTTATTTATAACCTATTTTCTGTGTTACTTTTTAAATGGGAATTATCGAGTTAATTAGCTAATATTTATTCAATTTTTCTCGTTCGCCTAGAAAAATTAAAGCGCATACTATAAGATGAAATTTTATTCGTTATTGCTTGCATATCCATAGAGCAAAATTAAAATACCTTCGTAAAAGGTTAAAGTTACATGTGCATATATCTTCAATTTTAAGTGATCTATATAATAGGGCACGTTAATACATGCCTGGAACACTTTAATTCACGCCTTTGGTTTGTTAATATTATTTGTTATATTTGTAAGAAATGTACATACATATATGAATTAAATAAAGTAAGTGCATTAAGTGGTGAAAGATATATTACTCTATATAAATTTATAAACACTAAATGAATTAGTATTATATTCTCTAAACTTTGTTGGCGCTTATATAAAGAAAAAAGTGAATATACCTTTTATAACTTCATTAAATATTTATCAGTGAAATAAACTTCATATTAATATGGGGGAAGGTAGCCTAAAACGGGTATGCTAAGGTTGATTTTAAACAAAAAAAAAAAAACAATTTTATGGACATATTGAAATTTTATTTTTACGTCTACAATTGGATATCATATATCATATAAGGACTCTAAGGGCTATTTTCACAATCTTCGGTAAAGTTCTGATTAAACTTTCGATTACCAATCCGACGGTTTGCTTAATCATCATCGTAAAGTATCGTAAAAATTTTCACCAACTGTCAATTAAGTAAAGTTAAATCAAAATTGTATTAGAATTCCTGTACAAGTTAATACATTTTACGTTAAATCATCATTTTAAATCAAGTTATCAGTGAATTCTAAGCAAAGAAGTATTTCGAAAGTACATGTACTAAAAACATAAATATAATTAAAAATTATGAACCAGAAAAACGAAAAGAAAGAGATGTATAATAAAGTATGTATGTATATAATAACCTTTGCGTTCTTTCGAGTACTCATTTACACTAACTTTAAACTTTCTTCCTTTTCTTTTAGTAAATGGTTAATCTTCATATTTGTCAAATAATAAAATATTGCAAACAGTCATTGCTTCCATTAATCTCTGTGCCATTATAATTTATCCATGATTACACTTTTAAAAAATAAAGTATTAACGATAACTAAATAATTGTCAATCCTTCGGTTATCTAGAAAATAAGAAATTCTACCGGTTAATTTAACCGACGGTTAGGAAGGAATTAACTGAAAATTGAACTCTAACTGAAGGTTGTGAAAAGGAATTTTTGACTAACCGTCAGTTGGTTAGTAGTTAACCGGACATTGTGAAAATGACCTAAGAGGTTTTGTTTTTCTTATCTAGATAACTTTCCCACTTTTTCTATATTTAAAAAATAGAAAAAAAAGTTGTATAGTTTTGTGAAATGATGCTAGACACTAAAATTATTTATTCTTTTCACAGCCTTCGAAGACAATCGCGTAGCACTCCTCGCGTAGAAGAACCTTTTGATAAAGATAAAGGTAAAGACCAATTCCGCATAGAAGGCTTTCGCATTGAACAAAGTGAAAAAGAGTCAATTATTGAGGAAAGTGGAATTCCAAGCGTCTTCAGTAGCACAGATGTAGTTCTGCGTGTATTCGGAGATGGCATTACCGATAATACTGTGATCGCTTTTACTCAAGAACCAAATATACACGGCAAAACTTGCCTTTTGCCTTCGACAAAATTATTCAGCATTATTAATGGAACAAATAATGGCAATACTGCACTGTTTAGTATACAGTTGCCAAAAGGAGGAAGCACATTTTACATATGTGCTACAATTGCTGATTCAATAACAAAGGTAATCTCACAGGTATTGGAAACTAAAAATATTAATTATAAAATTTCAGCACAATGTTACAGTTACTACACCCCTTATTCATCAAGGTTCCGAAACATGGTTACGTTTAAGCAGCCACGAACCTATTTTGCCATTATGGGCATCTATAATAGTAATCATTGTGTGTCTTTGTTTTTCTGCACTATTTTCTGGACTAAATTTGGGTTTAATGGCGCTAGACAGAACAGAATTAAAGGTATTTTTTTATTATAAAAATGTCAGAAAAAGATCATATCTAGAAATTTATTTCGTATTGATGAAATTAATCTACTGTGGTAAGTAGCGGTTGTATTAAAATGCCAAATTTTTCTGCAAATTGCGAATCATTTATCATTACGAACCAAATAATCTTAATGATAATAATAGCAAATTATAGCACTGTGATAAGGAATTTTGAACAAGTAATATGCAATTTAAAGAGCCATGTAATTCAATAAATCTAATTATCTTCCCGAAGTAAGCCAATGGGTATATAACAAAATTTGTATTTGTTTTTACAAACTGCAGACCGATATAATAATATATATACATATATATATCTGAATTGGAATTGTGACATCGAATACTCAATGTTCGAACCATCTATGTTTTTTTTTCAATGCATTCGATACTTGGTATCAATTTTCTTCTTGATTCAACGTTTTCCTATTTGCTGCTACTAGTTTTGGTTTTCAGCGTTCGATTGAAAATTTGATCGCGTACCTCACTTTTTGTCCAATAGACATCCAAGAATTTTTCCTCGGCCTCCGGTTTCAAAACTAACACGACTTCCACCACCTTACATATATCTTTATAGTCTTTTGTTTTACCTTCTTAACGTGATATTGACATAACATGACATGCAAAGAATCACACTTCACTTCACTTTGGTGGTGTTTCGATTATTTACTAATAATGCCTTCAACGGTGTCTCAATGGTTTCGTGCAAGTACCTTCAGTGTTCACTCAAATTATACTTTTATATTTCGTGTGAACATTTGTGGTGATCTTCTGAATATTTCTAATACTAATTTTAATATGACACGACTTGGTCATTTCGATGTTAATCTGCAGTTTATAAAACGCTGCTTGATTTCGGTGAGATTTCATAAAAACATCGGCTAAATTACTTTGGAAAAAAAAATCGATAATATTAAAGATAAGAGGAATGTGCTTCAAAAATATTAAAGTTTTTAGCCTCTTTGGTTACTAAAAATAGAACTTTAATTGGGTAAATATTGGACCTTATTCTATGACAATATGCTTAATTTTACGGACTTATGCTTAACTCTTTGTCGACCTGATGCTTTCGCTATGAACAATGATTTATTACAGGGTGTATTTTTATAAAATGGAAAAGAATGATATTTTTCTTCAAATTCTCGTGAATTTCGGAATACTTCAAATATTAAAACAAAAATTTAAGAACATATTAAATATTTTAGCGAGATTCAAAGCGATTTCAATGATTACACTTCGAAATATGATTATTTCTTGCAGGACACCAATTGGATTATCTGTTAGATAACGCTAATTGACGTGCCGGTTACGTATGTGATGTTAATAATGTGATGTGATGCAGCTTTGCTTGATATTAAACGCAAATGTGAGCGAAGTTAAAGCACTAATTTTAATATCGCGATACATTAATTATTTGGTGAGAATTCAAGATTTAAAACTTAATACGTTAATAGTACAAGTAAGCCTTAGTTATATAGTACACTCATTTCTCATTTGATTCTGTTTCAACAAAGGATATTTTCACTTTTGTCATATATATTTGTCAATTAGTGTAATAGACGATAAAATATCAAAGTCAAAAACCACATTTGATGACTCCAATAAAAGAGTCCTAAAACTTCAGAGTGAACCATATTTGTTAGATCTACTGTTTGAGCTCACGAAAACCACGCTGCTCATAACAATAGTTGCGTTCCATTGGTCCAAGCAGAGTACGCCGGCGTAGCTGTATCTACGCCGAACTACACTAGCTCATATACAGGTGTAGTTTGCCAGAGTTCTTACGCCGATTTTTTTCCGCTAGGGTGTTTGTTTCAGGAATGCTCAATAGACGGCTTTTCGTTATTAGGTTATCGTAAGTGTCAAAAATCGTAAACAAAAAACAGGTGCGAATTCGTAAGAGAGAAGAGAATATGGATGAACGATTGGTAGATGTTGAAAATAAATTATGATGAAGTTAGTTTTAGATATTTGGTCGTCGGCGAAACCTAACAAAAACAATTACTCAAAAAAACTCTCATATTTCATGAGACTATTTGTTTTCTAAAACATTGAGCGCCTCCACAGTCAACACAGTTTCCCAGAAAGCTTGTTTCTTCCTCACCCGATGGTACTCTTGCTTCATGGTTTCAAAGACCCTAATCAACACTTTTCCTTCTTCATATGTCCAATTTTTAGTACCGCTTTGAGATTCCTGCAAATATTGTACATTGCTTTAAAAACATCTTTTATAATTGTCACATTACTTACCATATTTTCCCCTATGTATTCTGCGTTCAACAAGCAAACCAGATCCAGGCTCCAACAGGCTCACACACCCAGCAGCTCATAAAAACCACCGAATAAAAATCGAACCTGTACCGCCCGCAAGTATCACAGTCAAATGTCGTGAAGTACACAGGTAGCGATTGCTTGACAATTTGAGGAAGAGGTTTGGGATGCTTGAAAACTCTACCAATACAATCGTATAGAGCTTTCGGCTATTTGCATCCTTGTCCTTTTGTGCTCTCCATTGAAGTGTCGCTACCGTTATAAAAATTAAATCGGTATGCGTAAGAATTTTATTCACGGAGAGTGTAAAAGCCAGAAGTAAAAATGGCCGATGCGTAAAAAGGAAAAGTGTACTTAGCAAAAGCTCTTTCTCTAAAATTGGGTGATCTTAGAAGGTGTACCTTTTTTCCAGCGATTTGTTTACATATTTTGTTAGATCGCGTTGGTGGAAAATTGGCTTAGCGAAAATGACTGCTTAAACTGCATTTGCAAGAAATTTCTCTCCTTTGCTATATTGTCTTTCTCATGCGTTCTGTGATCCTGATCAGCGAATTTCAGTATGTGAAAGCAAGGACCATTAATAAAAATTTTTTTCTCTTTCGAACCAGCAGCGCTTATGAAAACTCAGGCAATGCAACCGCATAGAGCTTTTAACTACCTGCATCCTTGTCGTTTTTTGCTCCCCATTGAAGTGTCGCTTTTTCCAGCGATCTGGGATCGTTTGGAAATTTAACTTCCTGTAGTCTTCACAAGTTCTCCATTCCCTTGTCTTTTTTTTGGCCTAAGTGGACGCCAGAGACCCAAGGACTGTTTGAGGGTCGTATGATTCTCTGTTCTAAGAGAAAGTCGAATTCAGTCCTGAACTTTTCTCCAGCGAGGCGACGCGGGTGCTCCGCTACTGTAGGTCCTCCCTCTGGTGCAGGTGGGAGGGATGGTTGACTGTGCATCTAACCATTAGTGTAATTTGCTTTCTCAAATGCAAGTAGCTGTGAAGTGATTGTACCCAATGGAACATCGATGAATTTGTTTCTCAAAGAATTAATTATTTAAATAAAAATTTCTTTGTTTTGATGTGAACTATTTCTTGGTTATGGTGGTTTTCTTCTGACAACTTTTAAGTATAATATTAAAAATATTTATTAATACTACTTTTAAAGATATTTTTGTTTTGTAAGGAAAATTGTGTTTTTTAATAATTTCAAAAATTCAGATACTTCGCAATACTGGAACAGAAAAAGAAAAGGGTTATGCAAAGCAAATCCAACCCGTAAGAGATCAAGGCAACTATTTATTGTGCAGTATACTTCTGGGGAATGTTCTCGTCAATTCAACTTTCACAATCTTACTAGATGGCCTAACATCTGGACTTATTGCAGTCATATTTTCAACTTTGGCGATTGTAATTTTTGGTGAAATAACTCCTCAGGTAAAAATTAATTCAAATCCCAAATCGAGTGCATTATATATCTCAAATATTTAAGGCTGTTTGTTCAAGACATGGTTTAGCTGTTGGCGCTAAAACTATTTTAATAACAAAGGCCGTCATGGTTTTAACTTTTCCACTTTCATATCCAACCTCTAAACTGTTGGATTGTATCTTAGGCGAGGAAATTGGTAATGTTTACAATCGAGAGCGACTAAAAGAACTTGTTAAAGTAAGTAATATGAAAAAATCTGATATTTAAATATTGTCAATTTATAAATTATTAATTTAGAATATCTGTTTTTGTAGTAAAATTTTGCTTTTTTAAAAGTATATCAGAATCTTGCATGTATTTTTATTATATTTTAAGTGAAGTCTTCATTAAACTGTGTAAATGTTAACTAGTAAACTTAATATATTTGATTTGGCATAGCTAAACCAATCTATCGTCGTTAAAAGTTATGTTACTTCTTAATATTTATGTTTATTAGTTTATGCTTGAAGAAAGTATGTGGTACAAAATAAAGGTGGTAACGTCACTTTTATGTGTTTTTATGTAGGTTACAACCGGTATAAATGATCTTGATAAAGATGAGGTGAATATAATATCAGGAGCATTAGAATTACGGAAAAAAACTGTGGCGGATGTAATGACCCATATTGAAGACGCTTTTATGCTATCCCTTGATGCTGTTTTGGATTTTGAAACCGTTTCAGAAATAATGAAGTCTGGTTTTTCTAGAATCCCTGTTTACGATGGGGATCGAAAGAATATTGTAACAGTATTATACATAAAAGATTTAGCTTTTGTTGATCCAGACGATAATACTCCATTGAAAACTCTCTGTGAGTTCTATCAAAATCCCTGTCATTTTGTATTTGAAGACGTTACTTTGGACATCATGTTTAATCATTTCAAAGAAGGCCATAAAGGTCATATGGCTTTTGTACATTGCGTTAATGATGAAGGAGAAGGAGATCCTTTTTATGAAACGGTGGGCTTAGTAACATTAGAAGATGTCATTGAAGAGCTAATCCAGGCTGAGATTGTTGATGAAACAGATGTCTTTACCGACAATCGTAGAAAAGTAAAGCGAAAAAAAGCCCGAAAGCAAGATTTCACAATTTTTGCAGAAAGAAAGGATAATCAAAGGAATCGCATTTCGCCTCAACTAATGTTGGCTACTTTTCAGTATCTAAGTACAGGTAAAATATTATTCTCTATGTATGTATATTGTACTGTCCGAAAAGTCTCTCCTTGTAATTTACTTTCTCATAAAATTGCTTTTAGCAAAGTTTATTTTAACTTTTATAGGAAGGTAAGTGTATTATATGTGAAAAAATATAAATTAATATTTATATCGAAATTCTGAAAAAGAATAAAAAGAGAAGTGTCCACTTTAGTCTTGGATTTCAATCGCCCATTGCGGAATCATTTTGTCTTGGAAAGTATGATGCAATTGTGTTCAAATTAGAAGTTGCGGAAACTGAGAAAAATTCTTTTAAAAGTTCATTCTACATGCCTTTCTAAAGTAGATATTTTATTTTTATATAAGCGTGTAATCTGCCACTCTGTCTCTGATCGCTTTTAAATATTATGAAATAGGAACTGACATATCTGAGATAATACTTTTAAAGTAGATTTTATTGTTTGCTTTCTTTTCTTTTCTGGCGTGTATTTTACCTTATCAGGACAAAAAATCTGTATTTAACAAAATTATTTTGTTTTACTAGATTCAAACCAATCGTTGATTTGCATGAGTAAACTTATTACTTGTATAAACAAAAAACACATACATAGATCGTCGATAACTTAAATAATAATAATTATTTCTGTGTGTACCACGATTTGTTCCTAAAACATTCTATATTATGCGAATTTATTTGTGAAGCAAAGGATCGAAAAAAGGTTTGATTTCCATAATTTGAAAAATTATTGTTTATAAAGCAATGTTTGTTAAAGATATTACAAATTAATATGTATCTATTAAATATTATTTTCTTCGTCATCATTATTGAACGCCACCAACCGAGATCGTTTTCTTTTTGACAAAATATCCTCATCTAAAATTATTTTATTTCGTTAATTCCCCTAATTCTTAAATCGTGTTAAAGTGAAACCGTATTATGTGGGAGTTTTCCCTAATTTTCTGAATGAAAAGTGTCGTGAATATGTACCCAATATGTCAGACGAAGTTTTATTAGCATATGTGAGACAGATATTTCAAAATTCGAATTTCAGTGTTTCAATTAAATACAATTAGGGTATTATATAATTAATTTTCAAACGTTTTCAGTTTTAGCATCAATAAATGTAGCCTCGAGCTTTGACGATAAAAGTAATTATAACTCGGGTAATTTGACAAATAATCAACTTTTAATAATAGCTTTTTGGAAAGAGGAGATCTTTCTCTAAAAAGTGATACCATCTTTTAAATCTTCATTTTCTAAATTTGCATTTGAAAAATGACGTGAAATGCGTCTATTTCCGTTGTTCTGCACGTATGAGGACACGCCATTGATCGCAATACTTGACCGATTTTGGTGATTCTTCTTTCTACCAATTTTTTTTTTATAATAAAAGAAAAAGAACGCGGAATGTGCACTTTGTTTTACCAACACCTTGTCAATTTTTATCACTAATCTCTAAATACAACTTTTAAAAAGATTAAGATACGAATACACATTTCCAGTTATGTTTTATGTAAAAATGACAAGATGACACCTTGAGGGAAGGTGGTATATATACGTATCTTGATTAAACGTCAGGGGGTCCACTTCCGGTGCAAATTTCCCATATTTGCTTACCTTGTGACATGAAAGCATCGATTTGTTACCAAACCGTAGAGCTGTAGGGCTGCTTACGAAATCTTGACTGAATACGTAAAGTAAATTATTTTTCGGACACAACTAACGCTTTAAAAGCATGAAAACATGAAATTAAGGTCAAATCATAGTTTACAACTTACTATTGACAACAATGCCTAATACTCACTAGATATGTTAGAAAATCAATATACATGAACTGTATCGAGCTGAAAGAAGATTATTTTGGAGAATAAATAATAAAATTTTTAAAGAAATTGTGTTTTCTTATCAATATAGGTAACGTTTTAGTATGGACTAAAACGTATTATGGTATTTTTATTATTATAACAAGATAATATAAATTTAAAATATCAAAAAACCCGACTGCGGAAAAGGTGCCGTTGCGTGGATCGAAGGAGCCGTTTCAGAACATCCTACGAAAATTTGTTTTTAATTTCTACTTATTTTTTTTACTTTCTTCTATTTTCTTTAAACTTTTAACCGCCATATTATTCTTATTGACAGTTCATACATACGTCCTATGTCACGCTCGAGATTAAGACCAATGTAATTACACCTCATTTATTAAAATCCATACAACCATTTAGATGCTAGGAGGAAATAAAGAATCCCACATATATACATAGATATGCATGAAAACAACACTTTGTTACTAATACCGTAACAATTATCAGTTAAATACTAACCGAGTATTCAATTCTAAAGTATTGTATTTTAAAAGTATACTGTTAAAATCAATTCATCAGTTTGAATGCCTTAAATCTCTTGATTGCAAGATTTAAAAAAAATTTCTGTTATAGATAGATCCTCCGAAGTGGTCCGAGATTGCTTTTCTTTTGCAACAATTTAAAACAAAATTACGGGCAAAAAACATTAAATTTGAGTAGTTATACTAAAACAAGATTTACGTTACGATATCATTAAGGAATTTGACTTTTAGGAAATGGAGAAACCTGAATAAATTGACATAAGCATCTTTCACCCTATTTATTTCCTTAAGTGAGAGAGACTGAATTGAGAAGGTGGCGCAAATTAAATTAATGGCGCAAATGCAAAGAAAGAAAAAACACGTTTTCCTTCAAATTGAAACCACCACGTTTCACCATTTTAATTTACACCTGATCCTCCATTTATGCACAGTATTCGTTCTACGCAAAAAAAGTGCAGTGTAAATCGAGTGTAAATACAATTATAATTATCAATGTTAATTGTCTTTTTAAAAGATTTTAGAATTACTTTTCTTGTTAATTTTTTTAACTTTAAAGACCTTTAAATTAGCTTTACAAACTCCAGATAACCGGGAATGTTTATGAACTGAGCGCAGATTGATTTTTATCTAACACGGCTCGCGAAACAAATAACCTTTACAAACGATCTGTGGTGGCAAGGCGGAAATTTGAATATTCATACCTAGCGAGTTATCACCAATAAAATACTAACGGTACAAACTTGCACTGACCAGTTTAAAACCCAAATATGATCCTATTCAGTACATTACAAGGCCGCGTGTTGGTATTTAACGGTCGATGACAATATGGTGCAATACGTTTTGTAGCCTATGTTTTAGCATACAGTATTCGGTGGTTGTCGACAAAAGTCGACGACCGGCCGTGTGGATCCATTCGGTTGCTGTCGACCAAAGTCAACGTTCGTACCAAAGAGGTTAAAAGAAAAGTGAGAATCTTCCGAGTTAACTTTTAGCAATTTAAAGATACAATACAGTATATATTTTTAAATATCATGATCTATTATCTCAAGCACAGTTTGACAAGAGCGTGTACGGCGAAACTTTATCTTGGAAATCGTCATCGGGGTGGTTTGAATATGACCAGGTAGCAAGATCCTTCCACTGAGATGCTTTGTGTACAGAACCTCAATTGTCGTTCGATTTTTGTCACAGAAGGACGTTTTTCGTCATGAGCGCCGCGTACGCATCACGTTACGAAGCTGTGTTTTTGTGTTTGCATCCAAAAGGACCGAAAATGTCATTCGGAGTGGCTGCTAAGTACATGAAGAAGTCAAAGACATTTGTTAGTAAGTGGATGAAACGATATTCTGAAGTAAAAAATGTCGATGATCTGCCGGATCGTTGCTCCACGCAAAAAATGTCGAAGAAGGAGGACAGGATGATTTTGCAGGAATTTGAGAAGAATTCTCGCCTATCATTACGTGGTGCGCAAGCGGTTCTGCACAAAAAGGGTCTAAATGTGTCATGCGATACTAGATTAGACGTTTACTGGCTCGTGAAGTGCAATTTCATAGCATAATAAAGAAACCGCTACTGTCTGAAAAACACATTGAAAAGAGACTCACTTGGGCGAAGGAAGATTTGTACCGTGATTGGGACAACGTAATTTTTTCTGACGAAAGTTCACTTTGGGCACGTTCTTACATCACTCATACCTGGTGTACCCACGCCAATAGATTCAAACACCCGGTAAAGATGCACGTTTGGGTCTGTTTCTCAAAACAGGGATTTGACACTTTACACATGTTTACAGACAATTTAAATTTAAACGCCGTCTGCCCAAAACTGGCAGAAAGCTGGCAAAGCAGAAAAAAACATATATTGGCTACTGCAAGAAGACAATGACCCGAAACATCGGCGTCATCTTTGTACTGTGTAGAAACAAGAAAATTACGTTGATGTATTAAATTGGCCATCGCAGTTGCCGGATGTAAATCCCATAGAAAATGTTTGGATCACTCATGAAATTAGTAGAAAGCATGCCTGGTAGATTCCAGTCAATTATTGAGAATGGAGGCGACTGGACAATTTATTAATAATAAAGCATCACAATAAAGCATAGATGTACCTTTTTCAATTTATTATCCCAAATCCTTCTTTGACTTTTGCCGTACACGCTCTTGTCAAGAAGACTGTAAATACATGGTTTTTACCACTTGTAATAGTCATTTATTCTATTATTACATATAGATCAAAATGCATACAATCTTCATGCAGATATAGAATAAAACAAAGCGCAAACCTAACTCGCACTTGTTCATGTTTTTTCGGAAAATTGTCAACAATTTTACTAGAAGTGCATCAAAATATATGTGTAGCATTAAAAAGTACCAAATCCTAAGTTCAGCTCGCTTAAGACCATTTGAAATTTCTTCAGTATTTTTAGCTAATTTCTGTTGTATATACGTATATCCTTAATTATGGAAATATAAAATATTCCTAACTTTTTTCCCTTCCTTTTTTCAGCTGTAGATGCTTTTAAATCAGATATGGTATCAGAAACAATTTTACGCCGTCTACTTAATCAAGACATTGTGCATCATATTAAATGCAGAGGAAAAGAAAAGGATGATCCTAGCATTTATATTTACCAACAGGGTAAACCTGTTAATTTCTTCGTACTTATTTTAGAGGGGCGAGTTGAAGTAACAGTTGGAAAAGAAAATCTAGTTTTTGAAAGCGGGCCTTTCACTTTTTTTGGAACTCAAGCACTAGCTCAAAATGTGGGAATAGGTAAAACATGAAATTAGAAATAATTCGTTTAAAAAAATATTTTTTAAAGATTCGCCAAACCAACAACAACAAATCAAAGGTTCTTTACAATCACTCAACATCGATGCTATGTTGCGACATACTTTTGTTCCTGACTACTCTGTCAGGGCTGTGAGTGACGTGCTTTATATAACAATTAAAAGAAATTTGTACTTAGCTGCAAAACGAGCAACCCTTTTAGAGAGAGCACAGCGCGGCGGAGAATCTTCGAATGAACCCATAGATGACGAAGTTGAAAAGGTAAGATCACACAGAGTTATAAAATACGTTGTGTATGTATACCTATGCTTAGTCTTTTATATTTTTGATGAAGGACAAATTTTAGCTAAAGCTATTACTGTTTTAATGTGATAAAATGTTTTTCGAAGCGCTGCTTCAATTTAACTAATATTTGCATATTTCATAAAAACAATAAAAAAGGAGGTTTCTTTTAATCAAATTTAGTTTTAATAATTCATCGGTCCTCTATACCACCAGGAGGATCACAATATATAAATTTATTGATTATTAAGATGACATGGGCAATTTTACTGGCACGGCAGTTCTAATGTTAATATATATGAATGTAGTTTTTGTTAAGCAAACCCTTTTTTTTTCCTTTTAATTTTTTCACAAAATGACGGACGTTGAAAAAGAAATTTTACTTTCCTTTCATTTTTAACTATATTTAGGGAGCTCAAAATAATAGTAATTTTCAAAATAAGAAGGAAGCGATTACTCTTAAAATTAGCAATCAGATTACAAAAATGTTCGTTTTTTAGATCTTACAACTAAAGTTATGTGCCCCATCAGATCAAAAAAAGCTGTTTTGAGAAGAACACGATTAAAAGTTCAAGTGCATGCGTGCTACCTGTTTTGGCGTAAAAATTTACATACATATCCTTGAAAGTATGTACTTTCAAAAAATGCAAAAAAGGACAAAACCATTGTTTTTTTATCCAACGCAGTGTGATCCATAAGTGATATAATTTAATTGGGTATTTACCCAACTAAACTAAACTCACCCAACCAAATTAAACTCAGTAAAAATTCACTATGCCCCTTTACAATAATTTAAATTAATTGAAAGTCTACACTATTATTGTCTATTCGTTAACCTACTAAGAAATTAGATCAGTTTTAGTGTTGGTCAGACAACAGCGCTAGGTGAATCATGATAACTGCTCTGAGTGTTCATGACGTATTGTTCGAGTTGTGTAATAGTGTGTTATTTTTTGAATTGCCTAATAGTGTGTGCTCTTGGTTGATTATTTATTCATGTTTACGTCGCCTTAGACACTCCGCGAGGTAATTATAGTCCAGTCGGTGAAATCATTGTTTTTCCATGGTTTTAGGGTCACTATTCCGAGTTAAAGAGCTTTTGATGAAATTTTCCGTACGCTACAAAATTTTGTTAATTTTTAATGATATAAACTTGTGATGAAAAGTGATATTTTGTGGAAGGTACATATATGCTGCTACATAAAATTTAAAAATCTTCTTAGTTTTCAAAAATATCAAAACTATTTCTCACTTTAAAATGCTAACGAAACGTTTTCATTCATAAAAATTTACATGAAATCTAAAAATTTATAAAAAATAAATACAAAACTTGAACGAATTGATTTCTACTTGAATTGAAACATTCTTCATTACATTTTTCTATGTAACTTCCCGGTATATTTCAAGCATATTAAGAACTAAACTTTAATTTAAAAAAGTTTAGAAGTAACTAAAACTAAAAATGCTACCAATGTATTTTAAAATCGCGAAGTGAAAATGTTCTTTTTATTTTGAAGCGAAAATGTTCAATAAAAATTTATAAAAAAAACTAAAACTTTTGGAATTAGAGTTGTCGAAAATATTTCCAAAATTAAGTAGTTTTTTTTCTATTTTTAATACTTATTATAAAGTAACATCTAAATGAATCCGCATTTAAAATTGAATAAAATAAATAAAATGCTACTCAAATTGATTTATGGATGACTTTAATTGTTTTCACAAAATTTGTAGAAGCTGTTTATACCTGGCAAAACCAATTTTTAAAGTATTATACTAAACAAGAATACATTTCCACTTACGATGGAAGTCCCCCAAACCGGAGACGCCGATTTGGATAAAACTACACAAATATAGTTCTGTGTGATGAAATAATTTATCTGTTTCCAAAAGTTGTCAAAACTCTTCTCTTTTGCGGGGAAAAGCCTAAAAGTTCGAAAAATTGCCCAAACTGGGTATAAAAAAAGAGAATATCTCGAGCTATATTTTCGATATCGATAAAATTGAAAATGCATTAGATTGCCAAGGGCTCAGGCTCATTATATAGGAAAGAAATATATTGTTTATACTTTCTTTGGACCAAATTGGAAAAAAACAATCAATTATTGCATCGATACAATTCCAAATACTTTTTTAAACTCAATATTACTCTACTGTTAACACTTTTAACAATAACTACCGATGCAAATAATAGTCAACATTTTGAAGCTTCTTTTGACTACTTCATTACCTCTCTACCCCCCAGTTTAATTTTATTTTACAGGCTGTTAAATTAAAAAAGCGATTTTTTACTTGCGATTTATTTTAATTTTAAGAAAGTTTGCCTCCAAAATCTTTAGTAAATTTGATGTTCCATCAGAATTTTTGACACTCGAGACTGTCTATCACGGCTTATCACGAATTTAGAAATTAATGTTAAATTCCATTCTAGGAAGTTTTGTTGCCTCATTAAGCGGCGAGTAAAGGCAACAGAACTAATTACAAAACGATGCTGTCTGCTATGCTTTCAAAGTTTACTGTACGAATTAAATTAATAAATTAAAGAAAACACAAACTTTGAATCTCGCTAACTTAACTCATTGAAATGCAAGGATGAACTTTGTTGGCGTATTATAAGAATTGAATTTTCGAACAGAACTGCACTATTTTACTTTGTATGGTATCTGCAAATTGTTCAGCTTTTATAGGCAGCTACGGTAAAGTGTCTCTTTATTAACCGCATAGGTGTTTTCCCATATCGATTAATCTAATTTTAACCGCAAATATCCAATGCCCTTAATGCTTATTCGCCCAAATAAGGAAATACAAATATTTGCTATACTATTGCTATTGGATGTATGTGGTTTTAGGTTATGGAAAGGTTTCGTTAAATCATTTTCTAATTTAATTCTTTTGGGAAATTATGAAATAAATTTTTATGAACGAAATATTATTAAATAACAAGCGCTTATCCATAATCAATTTTCTGCATCGAGATATAATAAAATATTTAAATACGCTTGGTTATTTAGCGGGTAAACCAGCTAGAACGGATCACCCTGCTGATTATATATTTTTACTTAAAGAATCTGCTACGAGCCTTTTATGTAAAATATAATATGTGGAACAAACACAGAATTTCCTTGTTCTTGGTGTACAAATACATTTTATCTTAAACATTACTTCGAAGAACTGCATTATCACGAATTAGAGGAAACTTAATAAACGGTATGTGTGATTAATGCTTTATAATCATCTATTGTATTTAATTACGAAAAATATTTTCAGATATATTGGAGGAAAATATCAAGACACTGATCAGGGAGACACTGATACCAATATTATTCTTCAATTCTTTGTGTAATTTCATTTCAAACTTGAAGGAAAACTTACAAAAATTGAAATAAATCGCAAGTAAAAAATCGATTTTTTAAATTTAACACCCTGTAAAATTCAAACTAGGGTGTAGAGGGGTAATGAAGTAGTCAAAAGAAGTTTTGGACCGTTGGCCATTATCCTTATCGGCAGTTATTGTTAAAAGTGTTAACAGTAGAGTAATATTGAATTTAAAATGTACTTTGAATTGCGTCGATGCAATAATTGACGAATTTTTCGAACTTTTAAGCCTCTCCCCCCAAAAGAGAAAAGTTTTGACAATTTTTGGAAACAGATAAATTATTTCGTTACACAGGACTATATTTGTGTAAAGTTTTATCCAAATCGGCGTCTTCAGGTTGGGGGATTACCCTCATTAGGTATGTCGATGGAGATTTAAAACATTGAAAAGGTTGTTTACGAACTGAAGTGGTTTAAAGCTGTATGCCACCTGATCATGTAGTATCAGTTGGTTTATTTGGGTTTCCTTGATGTTTGAGGTGAAGTTTGCTTGTTCTAGTCTTGATCTTTGCCCGACTCGTGACGCAAATTTACTTGGCTTATTTTTACACCTTTTTACTTTTCTGGTTGGTTGTCTGTTTGCTGTCTGTCATATTGCGCACGCATCATACAAAAACTACTGAACGGATTTTAATGAAACTATGCTACGGGATAGTCCCAAAGGTACATTTCAAGTCCATCCGCCACAGAGTTCCCGAGAAATTTATAGAAAAATTCAGAAATCCACAAAAAGATAAAGTTGAAAAATATACGTACTTACAAAGTACATGCGTACAAAGTGAGATTTGTAAGAACAACACCCAACTTTGGATAATACAATTTATTAAAATGGCTTTATAATGCCTTTACTCTGCTTAACCCTTTTAATTTCCAGGAGAGCATCACTCAAAATCTAAGCTAGGAAAAAATTTCGTTACTTTTAAAAAATTCATAAAATTTTACAAAAATTTAATATTGATAAGGAAATTTTAAAGAAAAAAAAATGTCATTTATTTAGAATTGTCTAAATGACATAATCTTCCTTTTTCAATGGATTTAATATATTTTTATTTCATTTGATTTCGCATACTTTTTGGGATCTAGCATTCAAAAAAACATTGAGGTTATTGTAAAAATGGAAGGTTGATGAGACATTAATTAATATAAAAATGTTGCATGTATTTGCATTATTTGAAATCATATGTAATTTTGTCTGCGAATAAACACATTGACTTATTACTACCACTGTTATAGGGTATACTATAAGTATTATTACTTAATTTTTTGCCACTCACAAAACTCAACTGTTTAAAACTCTTTAGAACCTTTATAACAGCTCATGAGCCGTTTGCTCAATGCGTGTGGACATATGTGCGATGAAAACCGCACATCCCAAAAGCACGTGTGTGGCATGCGATCGCACTAGCTCAAGCGCACGCCCTCATGAGCCCTTTCAAACGCCACGTTTCCGAACCTTGGTTTCTAGGGATGCGTGGCTGCAGAAGCATGGCTTCAATAAAATTTACGGAATTTATTTATTCAAGCTTAGTACAAGCTAAAAACAGCTTAACAACTAAAGCTTGATTGCTATGGAATCTGAACACTAAGAGACTGATCAAGGAGTACTGAGACAGTACTACCAAATTGTGAGATAGCTTAATCGAACAGTTAATGGGCTTGAACAAGCATATGTTTTGAAAACATAAGATATAATTAGAATATTCTATTAACGTTTAAAATATTCTGTTAATCGATGGTTCCGGCAAGCAACTGATGTATGAAGAGAATATCTGAAATATCACATCGTTAACTTAAATATGGCAAGTCGATAAGTTTCAAGCGATGGTTGTAGGCTGGGAATGGATAGATAGAATTTGTAGATCTCGTAGAGCGAAATGGAGGAGTCTTCGCTGGACAGACTCAATCCTGTAAATGCGGGTGATCTGAAATAAACACCAGACTTGACAGTCATGCTCGAGAATAAGCCGAAGGACATGTAGATGGATTAGTTGCGTATGGGGTGGAAAATTTTTTGGAGCCGCCGCTTCAATTCTGATTAGCATTGCATCTGTAAAAATATATAACTGAGAATTCTTGGAAAAAATATACACGATATTTGTTAGCCAGATAAACAGTTTTTCGCATTAAACAAAATATGTACACGCTCACTAAAATCTAGGTTTCTGTCTGTATCATCACTCTAGGCGTGGTAACGTAATGTTTTTCAATAGTTGTTCATGGAGGTAATTATTCCACATTTAATGGAAATTTCAGTTTATATCTCAATTTACCATGCTTAGAGAAACACTGGTGTTGGGAATAACGTCAGGTTGAATTTCTGGATAGAGAATTCTGACAGTTGAGAGTTACAGAAACAGGCTATATATCGTATGCAATTAAATTATAAATGCATTATTCCATTTTTATTTATGATAAATGTGCGTTTAGACGCATGCGCGTTTTGTTATTTATTGTTTAAAGACCAATATTATTTTACTAAATAAATATTTATTTCAATTTTTAGTTGCTTCATTCATTAGATGAGGATGATGGTAGCATAAATGCCCATACTGTAAGTTTGCACAATGACGGGCAACTTAAAAATCAAAGTAAACACAGAAGTAAATCGCCTTCACCAACTTTTCATTCGGTAAGTATGAAGAGAAGAAAACCTGAAAATGGTCAAAGTGACCCTGTAATCACAAAGGAATTTACACCGAATGGGCCAACAACCATCAGTCCAAATTCTATCAATACTTCGATAAATCAGCGGTCTTCAATGGTTGTCAGCTTACCAATGTCCCCATCGGATCAAATAGACAAAGAAACCTCGACTCATACCACTTCGGAAGTGGAAGAAAATGCTGGAGATCCTCTTCTTCCGCAATCAAAGTCCTAACGTTCCGCCCAGTACGTATTATGAAGAAGCAGTTTTACTTAGTTGCAGTTGTTCAAACTGCTGATTTATATGTTCTAGTTGCTTGTTACAGAATATCTTCATGCATGATGGTTTTATCTATGACACTAATTGAAAAGTTAATCTCATTTTGTTTGATTGTACTTAAACTAATTACATTGTTCAATTTCTATAAAGTAGCTGTTTAGTAATAGTAATTCCATCCGAAATTTGTTTAAACAAATTATAACTTGAAAAATTCATCTTCAACTTTCTTTTCCTATCTGAGTCGTATTGTTATATTTTAGAAAATAAAGCATTTGAACTAAATCAGTGTATTTTTCTTCTATAATAACCCTCTGTATTATCAAAAACATATTTTACTTTGGAAAAGAAATAAATAAAATAAGTTATTCGGGAATATTTAAAACTTACAGGGCAATTTACTTCATATTTAAGTAGTTTAAAAATAAAATATAAGAAACAATGCTTTTATCATATGTTGACTGATTTTTTTCGTGATTTATCAAAGTGTATTTCTGTGCACTGCGTAAAACTCGCGATTGGACAACGTGATTTTTGCGTATGAAGCTTGTTTTTGTGCACGTTCTTTCACGTATTTACTTTATTCAATTTATTATCCTATTAATATGAAGTAGCGACACTTCAAATGACAAGGATGCAAATAGTCAAAAGCTCTTTACGGCTGTATTGGCAGAGCTTTCAAGCATTCTAAAGCTTCCATAATTGCTGATGGTTCTTGAGAGAGAAAGAAATTTCTCAAATGCATTTAAAGGTCATTGTGAAGAGTGCAAATATTGCTGACTTCAATCAAATATCTCATCTGCCAACGCCTGAGGTGCACATTATCAGAAATTTCGCAACCCATTCTCAATTATGCTGTAGTTTTCACTACCACATTCTCCAATATGCTGTAGTTTTTTCAAGCAGCCAATGAAGATTAAGGAACCTAATAGCGAAGAATAACACACATGTAGCACCTGTCAGCCGTTAAATTCAAATAAAAAAACATTAAAGGATTTTAATGCAATATCGTTTTGGATTGTTTTAAAAATTAATAAAAGCGTAAACAGTCTCGAAAATCTTAATGAGTTTGGATAGTACCCACCCACTACCTGAGCACATTCATATCATATTTGAGTTTTATTTCTTCGATTTACTGTAAGTTAACAAATTTACAATAAATATATTCTAATTACAAAAGCATTCTAAGCTGAAATTTTGCCTAAGCCAACATTCCATCAATGCGATCTAGTAAACTTTGTCCGTTATAAAAAACAATCCGTGGTGTGCGCTTCCTTTAAGATACTTGAATATGCGCGTGACCGCGTTCCAGTGCAGCTTTCTTGGTTTCTCCAGACCCAAAAAGTACTATGCCTCGTCGAAGGTTATCTTGTATTCTGCCTCTAGTGTCTTCGGAATTGATTACCGTATAGAAAATCTGTTTTAATGTCAAATTGTTCAATTTTCATCCTGTCGGAAGCTGCTATGGCGACGATCGCTCTCAGTGATGTGAATTTTACCACGGGTCCGAACGTTTCATAAAAATTTATAAGCTTGCTTGGGTCTCCGGGCAACAATCGTGCTTTATAACGCGTTATACTCCCATCAGCTTGTCGTTTAATTTTATATGTCCACCAATTGTCAATTACTGTCTCACCCTGAGGAATATTGCGAAGATTGCACGTGCAATTTTTCCTGAGCGAAGCAATCTCTTCATCGCGCGCGTTTCCAGTTCTTTTCTTTCTCCCTCTGTAAGGTTTAGGTAAGTAAGGTATTAGGTTCGAAGTTTTCCTCTTTAGTGATATATTCGGTTATTCTAGCGCATTGTGTGGATTTGATTGCTTTAATCCTTTAATATTATTCCTTCTCGTAGCATTGCACTTTCGGCGGAGTTCCTTTGGTATTTAAAGCTTTCTTATGTCAGCATCTCGACCTATCCACAGTTTATGCGCTGTTGTTTCCACTTGTCTCCGTCCTGTTTATAACATGTACAGAGGTGTTAACGGCCTTGGCCCAAAGTTCCAATGGAGGCTTTGTGGCATGTTACATAGTCCCCGCTGCTTCTACTATGGTTCTGTTTTCACTTTCTGTGGCTCCACTTTGCTGTGAAGTGTATGTGACTGTCCTTCGATGGGTGACCTCGAAGCACCGGATACACTCTTCAATGTGCTGATTTGCAAATTCTAACCCGTTATCTGTGCGTGAAATTTGTACACCCTTTTCAATACGTTTCTCCGTTTTCTTAAAAAGTCCTCGAGATGTACTGCTACTTCTGACTTGTGTTTCAGACGGTAAACTTGCCGGGAATGAGAGAAATCGTCCTTGAATAAGAAAAGTAACTCGAATCACATATTGATTTGCATTCTATCGGTCCGCAAAGGTCTGCATAGATTAATTCTCCAATGCGGGAGCTCTTGATTTTGGAGCTCGCAAAAAGAAGACGGTGCATCTTCCCCATAGACCACGCATTACAATGTTGTAAGTGTCCTGACTGTACAGCTTGCCAGCTCTCTCTTCCGCTGCAACATTTCCTCTTTGGTTTAGGATACAGGAGGATTTATCTGATTCCAATGTTATATTCTTATCGAGAGAAGCTCCCACTGAATGATTTGTGGAATATACAGGATGTCTGATAAATATTTCCGAATCCTACTCTTTCCATTAAAGGGTTATATATTTATGTATCCTTTGCCCTGTGCTTTTATATAGTCACTGTTACCAACGCGTATGGTCACTTCCTACTCAAATTTATTGCACATATTGAAGTTAGCGCCTCACTTCCTTTACTTTACGCGGCCTGTTCTCTTGATGCCTTTGATCGGCATTCACGGCCCAATGGCCCGGTTTATCACATTTAAAACATTTACCAGTCTACGTTTATCATACTTGCTTAGCTTTGACTGCTTTGGTATGATTTTATTTGCAGCAAAAGCGTTGTTCTCCAAGCTGCATATTCCAAGACGTCTTTCCTTCAGGGAGAGACGCGAAATGAGATTGGGCAGTGTACTTTTTTTTATGCACTAATAAAGTGAACAAACAGATCAGTTATTATGAATGTGTCTGACATTTGTTCACCCGCACTCCGCATACGACATGCCAAATTCTCAAGCCTGGCAATGTAAGTCGTGTCGTCGTCCGCCCAGTCCTTCTGCATAGCGTACCATTGCTGCTATAGAACATATACGTTCAAGTTCGCGCTATTTTCATGGTGACAAGCCTATTCAACATTTCCCTGGCTAGAGCTGCTGATCCGCAATGATAGGGATATTATTTCGTGGGCAATGTTATCCAGCATTGTCTATTGCTGTACCGTAGAATTGTTAACCTCTCGTTCAGGCTTAACGATGGTGCCACCTACCACTTCCTATGCATTATTTGCGCTAAACAAAATACGCACTTGAAATTTCCATTGGCGCCAATTTTCACTGTTCTTCAGTTTAGTAATTCACACTGTTTCGTTGTCCATTTTAGTCTATTTTCTTATTTTGCACATGAGGCAGGAAAAACGTTTTTGTTAAAACAACACAACCGGAAACCGAAAAACTGTTTCCTATTTATACACCTGCGTATCTGGGCCTATAAAGTGTTGCAGGGTTAATTAATGAAGCATGTATTGCCCGAAAATATTTATTTCAAGATTTATTTCTTACACTGCTCTCTTTTAAAATAAAAACGGAATCATCAAGAAGAAGAAGCCTAGTAGGCGAGCAAACCACTTAAGGTAAAATGATATTTGTCACCAACCTAGGCGGGTACTGGCGAGAGATTCAAAATCAAATCAAAGTCCTAAACAATTCTCGCAGAGACACCAACGCTGTAAGACTTTCTTATACCTAAAGACACCTGCTACCTCCTGGTATTATTCAAAACTTATTACAGCAATTTAAACTTGCTGAACACATGCTAAAGTAACGACAAAAGATGTCACTACACATTTAACGACGGGACCACCTATATATGTCAGGGCTAAGTACAATAAGGAAGCATAAGGAAGAAGCGATACTCCTTAAAGAGGAAAATTAAAGCGTTGTGTATAAGAATTTTGTAAAAGCTGTAAGTAAAAAATGGTCGATGCACGAAAAAGAGAGGTATACTTAGCAAAAGCTCTTCTCCTAAAATTGGGGTACGTTAAAAGGTGATAACGTGTATGTCTTCCATTTGGTGGTTTGTTTACAATTTTTGACAGCAATTAGTTTATATATTTTCCTAATATGATGTTATGCTTTGATGTTTAAATTTAACGGGTGGCAGGTCCTACATGTGTGTTATTATTCGCTATTGCGTTCCTTAATCTTCATTGGCTGCTTGCAAAGAACTACAGCATAGTTGAGAATGTGTTGGTAAACATTACAGCATAGTTGAGAATGTGTTGCGAAATTTCTGATAATATGCACCTCAGGCTTGCGTCATTTGATTGAAGTCAGCAATATTTGCACTCTTCACAATGACCTTTAAATGCATTTGAGAAATTCCTTTCTCTCTCAAGAACCACCATCAATTATGGAAGCAAGAACTTTGGGATGCTTGGAAGCTCTATCAATACACCCGTATAAAGCTTTCAACTATTCAAGCCTAGTCGTATTGAAACTCATTTCATTCGTATTGAGACTAATCCAGGAACCTGTGAACACTATATTGAACTATTTACACATAGTCTCACATCTTTTTTTGTGTTGCGGAGTAATAATTTCTTTTTTAAAGGTGAATAGAAGGTTAGCTTAAGAGTTTTAATTTAGAATAGCTTTAAAATTGGTCAGTTTATATCTATTTTGAAGTTGAATTGTTAGACTTATACTGTTCTTCTAAAATTGTATCGAATTTTGCAAATTTTTCTGTTAATAAAATGTGACTATAATCTATATTTGGCTTGTTTTTTTAATCCTTTTCTCTCTATAAACTAGGCCACCGAGTGTGTGGCCAACAACTTGAACAAAATAATCGTACGTCAAATCGATGATCAAGAACTAATTATATTTACACACACTTTGTGAACAAAATGTTGGTAGCTATAAGTTTGCATGTGTAATTCGAAACGCCCTTTGTAGATATTGTGACGGAGGCTGATGCTTCTTATCAATGAATTGAAATAAAAAAAAAAAACAAATGAATTAAAGATGTCTTTTCATATTTATGTACATTTCAGTCAATTAAAAATTAACAAAAATTCACTTTCATTTATGGGATAGAGCATGCATACAAAGAAAAAATTTCTTCTAATAAATTGGCACCGAATGGCTTCATACAAAGCATTTGAGGTTAAATTTCTCACGAAGGACTCGGAGAGGCTTCTACTATTATTCCCGCGTGTTCATTACATTGCAGCAAGGATGTGCATTTTACTCGAGGAAGACGATGAAATTGGGGTCGTCGTGTGGGTATTGTCATTATTGCTGCCAGCATTTAACGTCGATGAATTCGAATTACGTTGAATTATTTCATTAGTTATATTGTTAAACGTATGATGTTTCTTTGCCTTTGCTATAAGTCATGCAGACACCATCGCTTGTATTTTCATTTTATTAGCCGCTTCATCCAAACCTAATTGATTTATAGTGCAATGCTTTTAGCAAAGACCATAAACATGACGTCTTCTCCCCGTGGCTTTTTCTATAGAAAAATGTCGTAATGGCATCATTGTATTTATTTAACCCGAATGGCCCTTTCTCTTCTTTTCGCTGCTTCGCTAAACTTGATGAACGTTTCATATTCACTTTATAATCTCAATATGTCCGCTTTCAAAACGTGGGAATTTTTACATATCTAATATCAAAATAAAGTCGGTGGAAAAGTCAGTTCTAAAGTCGTAACCTTTGTAGACTTCTAAGCATGGAGTATAGAGACAGAAGTACGAACTCCAGAGAGTTTTATCGTACTATCTACACTACACTTTTCTCATGTAATGCTTTAAGTCAAGTCTAGTGCAAAACGTCATTATTCCTCTTTTTTCAGTTAAAACAGATTAGCCTAAAATCTGGGTCGTTTTCTCTGCAGCTTTCTTATTTCGGCTAACTCCAATATTCTTAACGCTAACAATGCAAGAATTGTCAGCTGTTGACAGCTCCAACTCTAATATGGAGTATTACTGAAAAAGTTATGATTTCAGACAAGTCTAGTACAAATCGAAGTTTGAATAATATGAAGTAGCGAATGGAGAGCACAAAATACCAAGGATACAAAAACAAAGCTCTATACGGTACTATATTGGTAGAGCTTTCAAACAACAAACAACAAAAGTAAGTGTGAAGAGTACAAATATTACCAGCAATCAACTGATCTCAATCAAAAATTTCAACTATGAACGTCTGAGGTGCATATTATCAAAAATTTAAAAACACATTCTCAGCTATGCTGTAGTTTTTACCAACACATTCTCGAATATGGTATAGTCCGCTATAAGCAGCCAATAAAGATTAAGGAATGCAATCGCGAAGAAGGACTTAACACACCCACTAGCCGTTAAATTCAAATATTAAAACTTTAAAGGAAACTTTGGAGTACGAAGGATCACAGAACGCATGGGAAAGACAATATAGCAAAGGAAAGAAATGCAAATGCAGCTTAAGTAGAGATTTTGACCAAACCAACTTTCCGTCAATTCGATCTAGTAAAATATATAAACAAGTCGCTGTCAAAAATTATAAACAAATCAGTACATGAAAAGTACACATGCTATCACCTTTTAACATCCCCCAATTATAGGGGAAGAGGTTTTGCAAAGTATATCTCTCTTTTCCGCGCAACGACAATTTTTCTTAGAGTTTTTACACTGTCTGTGAATAAAATTCTTACGCACACCGCCGCTACTTCATATTATTCATGTTTTGTTATAAGAAAAAATGATCGATGGGCGAAGAAGAAAGATTTACTTTGCAAAAGACCTACTCCTAAAATTGTCCGTCATTGAAAGGTGATAGCATGTGTATCTTTCATGTAGTGGTTTTTTTTTATAATTTTTGACACCAATCTGCTTTCTGCTAGGAATGCTCTTGAAATTAGAAAATGTTTATTGAAAATTTGTTAATTTACAGTAAATCGAAGAAATAAATCTCAAGTATGACAAAAATGTGCTCAGGTAGTGGGTGGGGTACCTAAACTACGTTAAAATTTTCGAGACTGTTTACGCTTTTATTAATTTTTAAAACAATCCTAAACGATAGTGCATTAAAATCCTTTAATATTTTGATATTTGATTTGATTTTAACGGCTGGCAGGTGTTAGATGTTTGTTATTCTTCGCTATTGCATTTCTTAATTTTCATTGGCGAAAAACTACACCATATTGGAGAATGTGTTGGTAAAAACTACAGCACAGTTGAGAATGTGTTGCGAAATTTTTGATAATATGCACCTCGGACATTCGTAGTTGAGATGTTTAATTGAAGTCAGCTGATTGCTAGTAATATTTGCACTCTTCACAATTACCTTTAAATGCATTTGAGAAATTTCTTTCTCTCTCTTCTCTTCCAGCTCTTGTGAAAGCAGGAGCTTAGGGATGTTTGAAAGGTCTACCGTACAACCGTAAAGAGCTTTCGACTATTTGAATCGTTGTCATTTTGTGCTCTCCATTGAAGTGTCGCTACATCATATTATTCACTGCTAACTTCACATGCATGGATGTCAGTGTCGCTGGCCGGCTGGCACATCAGCGCGTCTGGTAGCACTTTTCGGTACGAAAAGTATGCAGACAGGTCGCATACATACGAAACCTGCTCTAGTGCGTCATGCTAGTCCCTACTCTGCATAATGTAAACTAATCAAGTGACACTTTGGTGTGTTTTGATGTTTTGGGTATGCACCAGCTGCACAGGTTTTGGACACTTCATGCAGAGGCATTGTACGTGTAAAGAATTTTTCTTCACATTTTCTTGTGGAGGGCACAAAATTTAATTTGGTTTAAATTGATCTGTGACTGTTACTTGTCGAGCTTAAAACTATAGCAATGTCTTCTTTATCTCCGACAAATTCCGATAACGATGACAGCAGGTACTGAGTTGAGTATGATGCGAGAATTTATTACCTCAAGTTTTTTAGGTCAAAATGGGATCTGAATCCCCTTGTTCTAGCTAGCGGAAAGCGAAAAAGTGCTTTCTTGCCATATAAACCACACACTACGGTTCTTACAAACTTACAAAGAGGAAACACAGAAGCTACGTTTTGCAATGAAGTCTGTTTGAGTTTTCACGAACGTGCGGGACAGGGCGAAATTACTGAAGAACAAGTTAAAACACAGGAAAGTCCTGATATTCCTGACAAAAATGGGTTTACTCCTCTGCACTGGGCCTGCTATTATGGACAGATTTCTTCGGCGTCTTTATTAATTGATGCTGGTGCAGATGTCAATAAACTGGCTCCAGAGTTGATCTCTCCATTACTGTTAGCGGCTGCAGGGGGTCACCATGAGATTGTGCGATTACTATGTAAGAAAGGAGCTGATGTGAACCATATGGATATAGTCGGAAACACTGCTTTAATGTATGCTGCTGCTGGAAACCATCCGCATACTTGTAATGAACTACTCTCTCGGAATCCTAGCCTAACTGCGTCTAATGAAAATGGGGATAGTGCTTACACCCTGGCTGTGCAGAATAATGCTAGCTTGTCGCAAGCAGTTTTGGAACACTATATTGTCGCTTTGTTATCTATATGACAAAATCTTAATCGACTCATGAATGTGATAATAGCTACGTGCTCTGATAAAGTTTGTTCTATAAAGCAATCCCTTAACCGCTTTTATTTTAGAAACGTTTGCATTATAGATAAATATTTCGCATTATTTGACAGCGTATTTTTGAGGGTAATTCCCGCGTTTAGTGCTCTCGATTTATGAATTTGTTAAATTCGACAGTAGTTAAGTCGTAAAAGTGCAGAAAAACACCTTTTATAAAACCGGCGGGAAGTGTGCTTTTACTTTGAACTCTTGCCTTGAGTCTTAGTTCCCTCTGACTGCTAGTTACTTTGCATAAATTAAATATTTATCATAAATGAAATTGATAGCAACACTTCAAGGGAAAAGAGTAAGGGCCTAGAGCAGACTAAGAAATAAGTTTATAAACTCGGAAGTACATCCTCGTATTTCTTTAAATTGGAATTTTATTAGAAACGACCATAAATTTTATATAAGCAAAGTCTAGAAAATATTAATAAAAGGAATAAGAAATATTAATAAAAGGAACTTTAGAATTCCTCTGTGCGGATACAATTACAGAGTATTCAGGGTTCAACAGCATGCCTGAAGATTACAGATTGTGAAATGCAAACCAACGGTCTTTGTTATCGCGGATGTTAGATAATTGTTTTGGAAACGAATTGAAAACTTCAGCTGTAGGTTTTCAGTTGCATTCTAAAAGCGAATTTCACAAGAAGCAAAATGACAAAAACAATTTTGGAAAAAATAGGTATTCTACTAAATATATTCAACCATCTTTTGTGTGTTTTTGTGGCTATTTATTTAACGTATTCGCTTTTCAACGAAGATGTGAATGTTACAGTGATGCACGGTTGGCTCTGTGCAATGGGAGTAAGTAAGAACGTTTAGGGTATTCTTAAGTTTTTCTTATTCGTTTTTTATTAGTTCGAACTATTGATGACGATATCTATACTTTGTTTATCTTGGAATGGTTGGTTCTCTTCCATTTCTTTTTATACCAAGCTAACTATTCATTGGGTGCTCCAAGTTATCGCTTGTGGAATGGTGCTTATAGGAGTAATAATTAAGATCCCCAGCAAAAAAGTTCATTTTACAAGTACTCATGGAATCACTGGTAGGTTTCACTGCAGTATTGTAACTACTGTATAAAATCGAATATGCATGTAACATTTCTAGGGCTCGCGGCAACTATATTTCTTTGTTTTGGCCTTCTTTCCGGATTAGCCGTTTTCTACTCGTTGAGCTTGCGTAACATTTTGGCTCCCGTGATTAACAAAGCAGTGCACATTATTCTCGGTATACTTACATTTACAACAGGAATGGTGAGTTTGATCTATAGCTACGACTACTTAATCTGGTGGGATGTGGAAGAAGTTTATATAACTTGCCTGAAGTACAGCACTGTGTTAATAATTGTGATCACTCTTCTGGGCCCATTAAACTCCCTTTGCAGACATATTAAAAGTTCAAGGGATGGACAGGTAGAAGAGTAACCATGTTTGTTCGTATATCTAGAAAAGCGATTTTTTTAAAGAACACAATTTTGTTTTCAGAAATTTCTTTAAATGTTTGTAAATACTTGGAATAAAATTGATGTTGGTTAAGTTTTTGTTGAATGAATCAGAAAAATAAGTAATAATACACTTAATTTTAAAGCTTCTTTAAATTGATTTTGCTTATCCCATTTACGCAGAATAGCGAAGAGGACTCGTCGTGTTTTTTTTTGTGGGCATAATGCGCATTAACGAGTCAGACTCGTGCCTTCGTTGCAAATATATTTTGTGCAAGTTAATACATACCTTGTTTTACCACGAAAATTTGTGCCGTATTAAACGAAACTGTGTAAGTCAAGAAAATTTCCTATATAAACTTGTTTCATAAAAGACAGATGTATCGAAATATGTACTTTGCGCATACAGAATATTTTTCCAAAGATTCTTATTAATTTTAAAGTGAAAGTAAACAAAGTGTTAGGTTTCAAATACAAGGCAGACCGTGTTGTACGAAAATGCGGTCCTCAAAGTACCGTGTTGTATGAGTGCATCCGCAATTTCTAGAGCGTGTTGTACGAAAATGGTCTCATATAACACGAGTATGGGTTACGAGTACCGTACCGTACAGCGTTATGCGAGGGATGCTCTGGCCAACGATGTGTTTATTGTGATTGATTTCAAATAATAATTATATCACACTAAAATAAACTGCTAAACAAACCCTTAAATTAAAATAAAATAAAATAAAATTTATGAATATACATATTGGGTTTTGTTTGTTTACTAAAGAATTTTGTTTTTTACAAAACTTATAGTATTAACTCCTTGACGTACGATTTAATTCAAATTATTTTTCATATGTACGACCATTCGCTTTGAAGTGCTTCTTGCGCGAACAATTTTTGTTGGGTTTGGCTCATCTTGGAGAACCCATACAGTCGATGCTGTTTACTTTCGGGCTCATACGCATATATCCAAGATTCGTCACCTGTATAGATGCTGTACACGGCTTTTGATGCACCACGGTTGTGTTTTTTGTTCATTTCTTTGCACCAATCGACACAAATTTTTTTTTCAGTGATTGTCAAATTATGCAGAATCCAACGCGCACAAATCTTTTTCACGGCAAAATGTTTATATAAAATCTTGTGTAATGCCTCAATCTTTGGTATGTCACATGACGCATCTTGCAGTATCAGTTCACGCACAGCATTGGTGTTTTCTGCCACAACACGACCTTCTTTAAATTTGTTCGCGAGTAAACGACACCCACGATTGAATTCACTAGATCATGGGTAAACAGTGGTTTTAGATGGTGCTTCATCGCCAAAAGCCGAAGTGAGTTGATCGATGCACTATTGTTCAAATAATCCACGTCGAAGGTCGTAGTAAATCATCGCACGAAAATTCTCATGAGTTAATTACATTTTTGGCTGAGACAACATTTTCAAGTCACTGTAAATAACACAAATAGCGTTCATATAACAAAACGTTTTGAGTACGAATACGGTCAACAATGTCAAATTTTACGATGTATAAGTCAGATGGCGCCTAGCGACATCATTTTTGTCAGTTCTGCGTGCATAAGCAGCAACCTATGTACCTCGATCACTGAAATTTTCTCGCCTGAATGTTCATGAAACCAGAACCAGCTCCAGGCGAAAGGTAAAGGTGTCCTTCCCAACGTTTTCAGTGGATATAAAGGACCAAGTTTTTTCAAGCGTTTATAGTTACTACCAGGCTTCCTTGATTTCACCGGCTACGCCAAATTGTTGAATACTCTTTCTGTAGCGGATCGGGGTACTCACTCGTTGCTGCGTTGTCATAAGTTTTTACTCTGGGGGCCAAGTTTTCAGTTATGTCCTACCTTGGTCCCTACCTTACGACTCCTGTTCCTTGTCGGACCGGAAACCCTAGTCGGTTTTGATGAGGGCCCGTGCTGAGATTCCAGCCTGTATTTGGGCGATTTCCAAGGGGGGACGTGATAAGGCCGTGGGGTTCTCACGACGTTAACGGCCGTAACATTAACTTGTTAACCCTGAGATTAAGCTTGCCTGGGTTCTCAGCTATATTGCAATCATAGACAAAGAAGCAGCAGATTTGCTACCTAATGGTTCAGGATTCATTAACGCTCTTGGTCTGTTTTTTCTTAGGTTTCTACTTTCAAAGATGCTCAAGTTGAAGGAAGATATAGATTTCACATGGTTAACTTCATCAAAATATCTGGCGAAACACTGGCGAACAACGAGAACCAAAATGTCAGTCTAAATTAATGGATCAAATTATTCAGAACCCCAACCACACAATGGTCTCCAAGGCCAGGATATCTGGCTTACTAATGGCCACTTTCAACTAAACATCTGTTCGACAAATGCCCGTCGTTTTTTTCTTTATTTCTATTATATTGCCTCATCCTTTTTGTTTGTCCAGCTTGTTTTTAAAACCCAATTTTTCAAATTACGTCTAGTATGTATATTTCTCCTAGTTCTAATAAGAATTTTTACTAACTTTTCGTTAGCCCTTCTTCAAGGCCAAAAGGGTCCCGAAGTTTGTCAAGAAAAATCTGGACAGTCCAGTTTTGTCATTTCAATGAATGGTTTTAAAAGCATAACGGTTAATACTTTTATTTAATAAAATACAGACATATTTTGTATAGAACTGTAGTATAATTGAGTTTAACCTTTTTTGGTTAATTGTCGCCTAAACGATTGGCGCGAAAAATCGTGGAAAGAGAAATTCATCACGAATAAACGTTAAAATTCGTTTGTAGAAATCTTCAGAACAACATGGAGCACCAGATTCGTGCAAACAATTAATTGAGTCAAGTTCATTGTACTTAGAAATATAACAAATGTGACCATGAGCTGCATGGTGAACGAGCTAAGGAGGAATTCATTAAATGTAGTCTACCTTCGAATATCTAAAAGCTTGATAACTGCTCTCCAGAAGTTCTGGAGAATGTGGAAAACAACCTGGACACATTCCTGTCCGATGAAGACGAAGTTGAACAGCAAGAAGAATCGGACAAGCCCGAAGTGTCGGATTTGTTATAGCTCTAAAATGCGTTCAGGCAAGTCTTGAGAATAGTCAGAAATCTCTGGAAGTAGGCGTAAAATGCCTGGAAGGATGCGTTAAATGTTTGGAAGGAGTGTGAAATCTCTGGAAGAAGGCCAGAAATCTCTGGAGGGAAAACTGAAAACAAAAATTTCTGGGTACGAAGTGTTCTATTTAAAGGACAATCTATAAAGTATGAGTTCAGATTTGGAAAATTTGAGAGCGGATTTCGAACGATTGAAGGTGCATCTGTTGCCATCGAGTCCCACAGAAATAAAGAGATTGAAATTCCCAACCTTCGATTGCCTCACATCCTAGACTGCTTTCGAACAGATACCGAAATCATATTGGCGGCTCTGGAAACCCAGCAAGGATATTTCGAGGTGCTTCTTCATGCGCTCGAAAAACGTTATGGAGACATGTAGAGAGTCTATCGCGTGTAACTGATAAAGTATAGAGGCCTGGTTAGACTGGGGAAAGGGAATCGGATTGCCGTTACCGAAGTCCGGAAACACATGACCGGCAAGCTGATATTTCAAAACCAGACGGACATATAACTTCACGGAGAGAACGATCACATTCCTATGATTTTGAAGTAAAACATAAGAAGGACAGGATATACAGAAACACCGTCGAACTGTCTGGCTGTGTAAACCGGTATGGGGTCTAGCTGAAAGTAAAACTAAGTACGCGAACGTTCGAAGAAACCATCGCTATGCATACATTTGGGAAGCAGAAGAGCTTTGTAATGATATATAATACAGGTGCTAGTGCCCAGGAGTAGGTTGCGGATTTTCTGCGCGAGTTCCGTGATGGAAGATCTGGCGGTCATCTTGGAGTCAACAAAACCGGGGAAAATACGGGAGAATTTCTATTTGTTCAGCATGAATAACGACGTTGTGGAATAGTACTGTAAATGCACTATTTGTGCTGCAGTAAGAGGACCGCGCAATAAGCCTAAAGCGGCAATACAGCACTACAGTGCGAGGGCGCCATTCGAAAGGATCGTAGTTGATGTCACTGGAGATAAATCGAGGTAACCGGTATGTTTGCTCATCATGGATTACTTCAGCAAATGGCCGGAAGGCTACGCTTGTTCGGATGAGTTGATCAATAATTGGATAATCAGATTCTGTGTTCCAAGCGAGCTGTAGTCCGGCCAAGGGAGGAATTTTGAGTTGTAAATATTCCAGAACAAAGGTCAACATAAGTAAATTGTTGATTGTAGGAGGAACGGGATCAGTATAGCAATTAGTATACTAAGAGGATATTGCAGATTCAACAAGCACCTTTTCAAAATGCGTATGGTGCAATCACCACCGCGGAATGAGGACGAAACAATTACACGCTTATTGCGTTAATGTCTTTGTTTCTTCCGCGAACGTACAGACGTCTTTAGAAAAAAAGACTTTAACGAATGACGATCTGCGGATTTTTACACTGCCGAAAATGTTAAACTTAGTTAGATGAACTAAACGGCTGGCGACTTATGAAGGACAATGAGATTAAGCAGGTTGACAGATCAGTCAAAGGACTACATAGTCTAATCGCGGAGTTTCTTATACCCACTTCTCAAATCAACAATCTACAATGAATTCCTCTACATTTAGAGCAAAGTTAGCAGTTAGTTGTATGGCTGTACAATCCTCAACAGACTAAAGGAAATTCTCAAAAAATAGAGCCCTCATTCGTATAAGCGATGTAGTTTATCGCATTCAAAACGAACTAACCGGCAAGGCAAAGGTCATGCACCTAAACAGGTTATGCCGTTACGAGGAATCGGATCCTGGGAGGCGGTCTGTTCGGCGCGAACAGTTTTAAGCAATTAGCAGTGTAACGATAAACCGCGAAAATTTTAGATGAATCACCGCAAAAACTTGTTGACTGTCATAAATTCGCTAGAATTATATGACGTCATCAAACCCAGGCAGAGAATTCTTTATAATGCTTAACGAATAGAGAACCTTGTGGATTGTTTGGAGAGGTTCCATGTCAGTTGAATTTAGTGGTAAGCAACCAGAAGTGAATATCGAGCGAAAAAAAAGTGAAGTGGCAACAAGTGAATTAAGAGGACAAGTTAGAAAGTGAAGTAAGTTAATTGTCTTCTCGTTTTATAGTTTTCGCGGAGTCATTGTTTTTCAAATGCACTAATAACGTTATTTATGAAATAACTTTGTGTTTTGAACTCAATCATAACCGAACCTGGATAGGTCCACAAGGACGAATTCAAGAATATCTCAAATAACTGTATAGGTTATTTCCGGAATGAGTGGTTAGAAATAGGTACCACGAGTTTAAGTTCTGGGTGGTGTGAGCTTATGAGAATAGAAAAGATAACTGTAGAATAAGCCCGGATCTCCTGTGTACCTTTAATTGATTTTAGAGGGTCTACTTCGAAAGTATGTAGTGCTGGTCTAGGGCGTGTCCGACTTTACTGATATGCATGTTTAGTGATATATCTATGTCGAGGGTTTATTTCAAGATATTTGTGAGAATAACAGAGCGGTTCCAGGTCATCTGCATACGCTTTAATGGTTCCACTCGGGAATGTACTACAAAAATACGCGGTAGGGTATTTGTTTCAGGTTGATCGTCTACAATACGAAAAGATATTTCTTGTCACTCTTGTACATTATTAAACGATTTGGTTTTAACAGAGAATTATGAATTAATTCTTGGTGCGGATTTATGCGTCCATTTCTTATGGTCACAGCACGGCACAGGGAATTGAAATTTAGGATTAATTAAGGTCCGTGATCAATAAAGTATTTATTTACTTTGTTTCTTGCTTTTACTTCATTCAACATATCAATCCACTACCAATACGAATCCTAATAACAAAAATTAATTTGTCCAAATACACAGAAAGATTGGATTAATTAGTATATTTGCACGAGCAAAGCCTGAGTTTGAGCTGAGTTTTTATCAAACTGTTTCCCTTGAGTTAACTCGGTCCTCTTTCCATCATTTGTTAATTTTTGGGGCATTTTGTTGACTTTTGCGAGTATATCCTGGTTCATAAGACATGAGTTGTGATGGGTGAAATAATTAAGAAGAAGAAGAAGCAGAAAATTACCATTTTAAAGTAAAATAAGTAAAATATGTACATTGAAATAGCCACAAGTACTTCTGTGAAGATTCGTTTTTTTGACGCTACACGAAGGCTTCCTTTTTTATTTAAGACGTGTAGCTCTTTTAATGCTAATAACGCAATACGGTGATCAGGCAGCAACAAAAAACTGAAACACACGAGATGAAAATTTGTCGACAATCAGCTGATTTTGCTGACATGCCTCATTATAGTCGCATTGTTGCATGATTGATTTTCGTCAACTAGTTGGGCCTTAACTCTCGTTGAGTTTACTTAGATTTAACGAAACCATCTCCCGTTTCCATGAACGCTAACTAAAGTTTGACCCTGATTTATCTCTGCATAGAAACTTAGCAAACACCGTAGGAAATTTACATTTAAATGGCAATTTGAATGCTTAGACGTAAATGCTTGTAAAGGCCTCTAAAAGGAAGTTATTTATTATATTCATAAGAGAACTATTATGTTGCTTGCACTTAAGAACGTTACCAGCAGATTTAGATTAATTAATATTGGTTGTTAGTGAAGAGGAAATAAATATTGAAACACAAACACTAAATGTGGAATAACTACCTCCATGAACAACTAAAGTAGTCCTTGAAAAGCATTAAATTACCACGCTTAGAGTGATGTCACAGACAGACACCTAAATTTCAAAAGCAGCGTTATTTTGTGTCACTGTGCCACCGCATCTCTCATAGCAGCCTACAGCAGAGTAGTAGCGAAGTATGAATAATATGAAGTAGCGACACTTTATTGGATAGCACAAAATGACAAGGATTCAAATAGTTGAAGGCTCTATATGGTTGAAGTGTTGCTGCTTCGAGAGAGAAAGAAATTTCTCAAAAGCATTTAAAGGTAAGTATGAAATGTACAAATTTCACCAGCAATCAGCTGACCTCAATCAAATATGTCAACTACGAACGTGTAAGTAACACATTATCAAAAATTTCGCAACACATTTTCAACTACGCTATAGTTTTTACCAACACATTTTCCAATATGGTGTAGTTCTGTACAAGAAGCCAATAAAGATTAAGGAATGCAATCGTGAAGAATAACACACACGTAGCATTTGCGAGCCGTTAAATTCAAATATCAACATTATAGGATTTTATGAGAAATAATTTAGGATTATTTTAAAACTTAATAAAAGTGTAAGCAGTTTCGAAAAATTTAATGTAGTTTGGGTACTCCACCCAACCGCTGAACACACTGACGTCATATTTGAGTTTTATTTCCTCGATTTACTGTAAATCAACAAACTTACAATAAATAATTTCTGATTACAAGAGCATTCTAAGCAAAGATTTTGCTTGAGCCAATTTGCCATCAATGCGATCTAGCAAAATATGTAAACAAATCGTTGTCAAAAATCGTAAATAAACCTTTTAACATACCCCAATTCTAGGGGAAGAGCTTTTGCTAAGTATATTTGTTCTTTTCGCGCATCGACCATTTTTATTTATGGTTTTTACACTATCCATGAATAAAACTTTTACGCACACCGATTTAATTTTTATAACGGTAAATTTCCCTCAAGGAGTGTCGCTACTTCATATTATTCATATTTCGATAGTAGCAATAATAAAATAGGATGCATGAGTAAGCATATAAGTATATTTAGGATAAGTCAAAGGAAATCGGGAGTCGCAAGACAGTCGCGGTTCGGAATTTATTCTTCGTTAATAAGTTTAGTTCAGGAGTGAATTGTGAGATTCAAACTGTGAGTGGTCAATCTTATAGGAAACAGGTGGTGTTTTATTATAAGTCGAATTAATTTTCTTTCCAATTTTTAGGCTCACGATTGTAATTTTTAATCTCGATGTCCTTCGTAAGCCGTTAGACGTTTTGTTCGTTTAACAAAGCTTATCATCTTGGACGGTATTAACCTTCACTGCTCGTCGACAGTTACAGTGTTTTTCCCAAAGACATCTGCTCATGCACAGATGAACAATCACAAAGAAAATGTGCGACTGTTTGCGCCTATCGACGATAGCACCAGGTGTAGTTTGAAAATGTGCCTATTGAGTTTGCAAATTCCTGTAATATTGCTAATTTCCCGACAAGTTTTATTTCCCTTGCGGCTAATCAACAGTTTTATGCCTGTCTGTTTGAGCAAGTTCTTAACTTGTTTGCAGTTTGCCCTGTTATTCCAGCCTATGTTATGCTCCCTATCTATTATATTGCCTTTTTTTTTTGCAACAAAGATGCTAGTTCAATGCAAGGCTCCGGGTCTAACATTTTGGTACTTGATCAATGTTGGCCAAGTTTATTGGCAGTTTAATTTCCTGCGCTATTGCTGTCTAAGAATCTATATGATCAATACATCATACGCTAGCACGGTATAGTACTTTCAATCGATACATTCACTGACAGGCTTTGACTCAGTTACCACTCTAAGGCTTTCAGCACTTCTTGGCTGTTCGAGTAATAAATATTTCTTTCAGTATTTATCTTTTGGATAATGTCGACGCATATTATAATGCCTAAAATCACAGCTTGAAAAATTGGGGTATAGGTGCCAAGGAATCTATACGTTTTCTGTTTCTCCATATACCACCCATACCAGTGAAATTTCCTCTCAATAATCCATCCGTTTACCAAATTGATTCCTTCATCCAGTATGTAGTCACGAAGTCATGTTCCTAATCGTGTCTATTCAATGCTTACTAATCTCTCCCAAATAATGGAATGTTCTTCTTGCATATTATGCCTCACCAAATGGTTACAATTACGCAAGCTAAGGGCTGACTTCATTGCTTTTTGTTCTACCATGATGTCGATCCGAGCTATTGAAAGTCCTGAAATTGACAGAAAATTTAATGCTCCGGTAATATAATAGCTAAGCTAGCCAATTTTTGTTGTTTTGCTTCAGTTTGGTCCACCAAATTAATGCTCCGTAACACAGACTAGGTCTGATTTTTGCTGTGCATACTCAGTGTATAAGATTCTGGCTTAAGCCCCATGAAATACCGACGGCCTTTCGGAACTGCCAGAAAGCTGTGATCGTTTTTTGTGTCTTTGTTTTGATGTACAGTCTCCAACTTAATTTGTTGTCAATTATTATTCCGAGATATTTCACGCTCAGCATAACGTATGTTTTTCCTAGTATTCGCAGACCTCGCATTTATTCGTGAATACCAGTATCGAGTTTTTTTTTCCGCATTAACTGAAAGGCTCTTCTTTCGGCACCAATATTCAACAATGCGCAGTTCTTGTTGCTGCAGATTACAGAGTATACTTAGGAAATTTTCTCTTTCGAGCATTATAGACAACTGTAAAGCAACCCATGCTGTTGAGCCTGCTGTTAAGGTCGTTTACAACCTCACACCACAGTAATAGTGATTTCATCCAGAAATTAGTTAGCGTTATTAGTCAATATGATTTCGCAAATTTATAATTGCTTTTGCAAGGCTTAAGAATAAAGTTTATTTTGGCCGATCTTCAGCTACGTGGGACGTATCCGAAGATCAGAATAACTCTATATAGCCTGACTAATTGTTTGTCTCTAAGAGGTCTAGTCTCTTATAGTATAGCGGGGAAAATTCCATAACCCCCTAAAAGTCGAAATTGGGAATCCACAGTAAAGGTTCCATACATACTAACTTACAAAATTCACTGGTGTTGCATTAAATATTTCATCGGCAATATTTTCAAAAAATTTGAAATAGCCCAAATATCTCCTGTATTAAGATATAAAATTAAGACACAATAAATCAGATGAACTGTGTTATAGTAGACGCTCGAATTTAAGCCCGCTACTTTTTGTATTTTGAAGCATTTATTTCAATGAAAGAAATGTGTGAGTATACTATATAGCGTATTTTACTACAATCGTAGCGAAGTTGAAAGTGGATTTTACTATTTACGATATTAATTTTGTGGGAAGAATACGAGCTAGAACCTTTAATGATCAGCCTAACTTTCTATCGAATATAAATTAAGGTCATGAAAAACAAGAAAGTGCTTGAAGGTAGTGAGTAGTGTATAAAGAACGACTGTATGAAGAAAGAGAGAGAGGCAAAAGGATGCGAGGGAGATCGAGAAGACTAGCGAAAAAAAGAAACAGGATGAAATAAGAAATGAGGAAGAAGGTAGGAAATAAAGGAAAAGGGAAAGAAATAGTAACAAACTAAAGTCAGAGAAAATTAAGTGATTGGAGAATTGAAGGACAGGCACACTGCGAAAGATATCCTGAAGAGACTACGATTACCCACCGAGACAGTATTAGACCATATCAATCATCCGAAAAATTTAGTTAGACACAGAGGAAGCTCAGCTACTAGGATTAGGAAAAATTCGGTCGAGTCTAAGGGTGTGGTAAGGAAGAATTCAAACCTTAGCCGAGATAAAGAGGAGGCAGGAAATACCTCCTACCTTGGAAGAAAAAACTCGATTGGATAAATGTTCCGAGTTCCTACTCGGTCCAAGATAATGTAATCATTGAAAAAGGCAACGGGAAATCACCTCTTGCAAGAATCCTCCAGCAGAATATCATCCTTTGTAGGAAAAGGAAAGAGCTCAAACCACATGAAGAAAACACAAAGTGAGACATTAAGAATAGCTACGTGGAATGGTAGAAGCCTGGCACAAGAAGGAAAACTGAATAATCTCGGAATGGAAAGAAAAAGGCTAAAGATAGATGTAATTGGAATCAGCGAAGTACATTGGATTGGAATGGGAAAAGCAAAAACCGAGAGCGGAATCGGACCGCAATCCGCTAGTGATCAGAATCTGCATTCACATGAAGAAGATCGGGAAAAGAACTCAATTCAGCAAACTAGTGCAGAAAGCATTAAAAGTGCCGCCTGCCTTAGACTCTGTCGCAGAAAAAATAGAAAGAGGTATGGTTGAAAACGTGGGTCTGATAAGGAACGAAATGGATATTGAGAAAAATTCAAGCATCCACTAGAAGATGCCAACAGACAATTTAGCAGTTCAACTCAACAAAAAGTAAAATTTACGCGAAATTATTACCCTAATAGAAAAGAGAAGAAAGCGGAAAAACTAAAGCGGTACCAGAAAACAAATGAAATAATCAAGAGGAAAACGATACAACTGAAGAGCAAATTCTGTGAGCCACAATATAAAATAGTTGAGGAATTAGAGAGGCAATTTTTCCATGGGTAGCTCCATAAGGCCAAACTAGTCACTGACACTGGAAGGAAAAAAATATTATCATTCACTGAAAAATGAAAATGGCAAAATTATATTGCATGCAGTGGACAGATTGGCGAAATGGAAACATTACAAAAAAAAAAAAAATAAATAAATAAAAACAATATATACATAGATGTTTGATGACACCAAAAAAGACGTGGCTAGTCGTTCAAAGGCACGCCGTCGTAAATCCGAAGAAGTGTGTAACAGCTGCACCAAATGTAATTGCAAATGAATTTCTGAAACTTCAAGGAAATGATAGATGTTTAATGCAATCTATGACAAAGGCGAAAATGGTTAAAATCGATCTTCGTAACCTTACTATAGAGGAGCAATTACTGGGCCTGCAGCGACTACCGCAGTCTTATGAGTCATTCCTTGAAGCTCTTCCTGAAAGTCATACATAATAGAATTTATAAAAAAAAAACTAGAAGACAATCTCGGTGAAACTCAGTTTGGGCGCAGTAGCGTTTTTGGCAGTTAAAACCGATGATGGCAAAACGGAGTCGATAGAAGTAAAGAAGGTGTAGGACATAAATGCATACTATCTCCTTGTTCGTTCAATGCTTGCTCCGAACAAATATGGAAAGAGGTGATTGGGGACACCGATATTGCCATTTGAGTTAATAAAAAATAATAAATAACGCACGATTTGCTGGTGACTACAATGATAGCTGATAATGAGAACAATTACTTGTTTCAAAACTCAGTCTGAATATGGACTGAAGATGGACGCCAGCAAAATTAAACACATGGTCATCAACAGGAATAAACCATTGATTACTTCGCTGAAGGTAGATAATGAACCAGTGCAGAAAATAAAGAGCACCAGATACATTGGCAAGATAAATCCATGAGTATATAACAGCGCTGAGGTTGTCGCTCGCATTGAAACGACCAGGAGAGCTTTCAGGAATTTGCAGAAAATTTTTTGTAAAGGCGAAATTGATTTAAAGCGGAAGACAAGGAAGTCAGTTCTCCTGTACGGAGTAGAAGCTTGTGGCTATACAGGCCAATATTTAGATTTTCCAGGCGAGACAGCAGAGAGAGAGAGAGAGAGAGAGAGAGAGTTAGAGAGTTAGCAAACGATGATAATCAACCTCCAGAATGGAGTTGTACCATGAAAAAGAAGAAAATGTGGAAAAGTTTTTCTTGGGCCGTATTATTTCAACATCGTATAAAAGAGGATTATACATCATTCAAAGTATTTGCTCTCGGAAGTTAAGATTTGTTCAAACTTTAGTAGCAAAAACCGAACACCATGGATATAGAAGTCTGTCTTTTACAACAATCTATTTAGCAACCAAGTTTTCGATCACAATATATGATAACCTGCTGGAACCAAGCCAGAGAAATATGCTGGGTGCAAAAGAATCTCTTCTTCGAATTTTATCATTGCCTGTTTCGCGGCTTAAGTAATATGAGGCTGAGCATTGTCACAGAGAATCATCTTTAGTGATTTGCATTATCACTCAAGAAGTAAAATTCTTGTCGAAAGTACTTGGCTCATTATAGATCCTATATCCTTTGTGATTTTGCTTATTTCGTTTAGAGTCGATGTCGATCAACCCATGATTTGTTCTAACACACTTTTCATTGTTGTAAATATATTTTTCAGCATATAGGTCAAAATATGCCGCAAGAAATTTTTCTTTTGTCACTTTGCAAACAAAAAAATGCTGATAGCACGGCAAAATACAAAACGTACTTTTCATTAAAATAAATTGCTCGCAGATGAAAAAATATTTGAAATGATCAATAACAACTGTTTAACATTTAGGAAAATATGGCAAGAGAGTTTTTGAAAAATAAGCATATATGCATGATTAATTAGGACAGCTCATATTTCATTTCATATCTCAACCGAAGGATGAATAATATAAAGTAGAGTCACTTGAATGGAGAGCACAAAATGATAATGCAAATAGTCGAAAGCTCTTTACCGTTGTATTGGTAGAGCTTTCAAGCGTCCCTAAGCCCTTCCTTCCATAAATGCTGGTGATTCGAGAGAGGAAGAAATTTCTCAAAAGCATTTAGAGGTAAGTGTGAAGAGTACAAATATTGCTAGCAATCAGTTGACTTCAATCAAATACCTCGCCTACGAACGTCCGAAGTGCGTATTATCAAAAATTTCGCAACACATTCTCAGCTATGTCGTAGTTTTTACCAACACATGACCACCTGATATTTGACGGCTGCCAGGTGCTACATGTGTGTTATTCTTCGCTATTAGGTTCCTTAATCCTCATTGGCTGTTTGAAAAAACTACAGCATATTGGAGAATGTGGTAGTGAAAACTACAGCATAGTTGAGAATGGGCTGCGAAATTTCTGATAATATGCACCTCAGGCGTTGGTAGATGAGATATTTGATTGAAGTCAGCAATATTTGTACTCTTCACAATGACCTTTAAATGCTTTTGAGAAATTTCTTTCTCTCTCAAGAATCACCAGAATTTATGGAAGCAAGAGCTTTGGGATTCTTGAAAACTCTACCAATGCAACCGTAAAGAGCTTTAGACTATTTACATCCTTGTCATTTCTTGCTCTCCATTGAAGTGTCGCTACTTCATATTATTCATATTTCGATTCATACTTTGTCTCAACTCACCATGCTCATAGAAACACTAGAACTGAGAACAACGACACAATGACATCAGGTTGAGTTTCTTAATTGAGAAAACTGTCAGTTGATAGTTACAAAAACGGGCTTATTTTTTATTTGAATAAAAATTTAGCTCAATATTAAAAAATTTATGACTAATTGTCTAAAATAGATAAATCTACTTAAAATTAATGCTTTTTAGATTTGCAAATTACAGAGTTTGTAAAAATCACAATATGTAATTGTATTAAGTGTTATAGAGTTTTTTGAAACGTATTAATGTAATAGAATTTATCTCAAAGCATTATTTTTATTCATTTCAACATTAGTTACTTTCGAATTGATTACATCTCCGATGTCCTAGTTATGCATTCATTTATTAATAATATTCATGTATTATATAATTAATTCTCGGTAATGCAGAAAGTATCCTTTTATACCTTTTTCCCTGTGAAATGGCAATGATCTTGTGTTGCAAAAATTAGCCACTATATCTCACGAGCATATAATACAGATTTGATTCCGTAAATAGTAAATTTCCCTCTGAGTAGAAAATGCTGGGTACTTGTCCCATACCCTTTTATAAATTTACGGTTTGCTTCCTCACTCCAAGCTTAAAATTCAAAACGATAAAATCAAACTGCCAAAAGAATATATGCTTATGTTAGCTATTTTCAGTTCTGCTTTTTCAGTAAATGTTCTATACGAAATGGAATTATTTCGATTGCGTTAGCTAGATAAATGTGTATACACTTTTGCGGAAATTAAAAGGTGTAAGAATTTAAAATGCAATGTTATGCCACTCTAACGGAGATTTTAGGTGGTTAACGACTACTGTCACTAAGGTGACAGCCACTAAAGCCATTTTAAAAGTAATTTCACTTTTTAGTGTTTACACTTCTGCAATCCTCATTACTGCATGGAAAATCAATTAATCCAGTTCTTTATTCAGGTTTGTGAAACAATTGTCGGCACATAGAGTAGGTAAGACTTTGGAAGTGCTTAATACCTCGGTTTCGTATTCCAGTTTCTCTAAACAACTACTATTAGTTACTACAAAAGATCCATATTTTAAAGGTCTGTGCTTGGACAGTTGCCCAATTGAAACCAACTTAACCCATGTTATGAAGTGCTTTGAGTGTCATTTGCAGAGCTGAAGACTGTTAGTTCGCGGTAAATATTTCTTAAGTTTTCCTGTGCGGTAAAATGTCCATTCCTACTGGAATTGTAACGCATTCACGAAAGGTTTGTTCTCTTTATAAGAAAGCTTTGAGAAATTTGGAATCTTGGTACGATAGGAGGTAATATTGAAGACTATTATGTAAGAGGCTATGAAGTACTGAATCCTGCCTTTTTAAAGACACATATTTAGATACCATGCAGTTCTACTTCGTGCCCGATTTGATAAGAATAAAAATGTGAGTGATATGCGACAAGCTGCTGATCTGCTAGCGGCTGGGGAGAAAGAATTATTTGAAAAACAGCATTATCAACCTAAGAAATGTGCTTTTTAATTTTAATTTAAGCTGAAACACAACATAAATATTTATTTTCTAGTTGCGCATAGTCCTGGAGGTTGCGCTTTTGAACGTGAGGTGATTCCCCCAGACTGGGTTTTGGATTACTGGCATCCGCTGGAAAAAGCGCAATATCCTGATTATTTTGCACGTCGGGAGCAACGCAAAAAAGAATTTGTCGCTTGGTGGGAAAAACAGTATGGTAAACCCACCGAGGAAGATGTACATAATTGAAGCGTCTATTACTTTGTAAAAAGAATTAATTTCAAATAAATATGCAAGAACATTGCTTTTGTTTTGTCCTATTGTAACAGAATGTTAAGCGTGAACTAAACTCAACATTATTAAAGCGATTTGTTGCTTTGAATGAAAGGTACTTAAACTTAGCGGTTGATTCGAGTTATAGATGGCCTTTTAACCTTTAATCCCATCCCATTTATTTCGCTCCACGCATTGACCATTTTTACTTGCAATTTTTACACCATCCGTGAATAAAATTTTTATACACACCGATTTAATTTTTATGACAATACATTTTCCTCTTTAAGGAGTGTCGCTACTTCATATTCTCTATAGTTTGGTTTTAAAGTAGGTCTCAATTCTTCTTCTTTATTATATAAAACTATGTTTCCATGAGCAAAGGTTGATTTTTTGAGTTAACTCGATGTTGTTTCCATGACTGCATTTAATGAAATTCAACTCCCGTTTCCATGAGCGCTAGCTCGAGTGGAAACCAGATTAAACTTTGCAATCAATTAACATATCATTTTAAACATTTTAAAAATCATCTGTAGTACCACGGCTTCGCAAAAAATGATGTTTTTAAGGAATCCAAGAAATATCGAGGGAAGTCTCGTTAAGTGAATAAAATCTTTATATAAATATATATATAAATACAGTTATATTCCAAGATCACAAGAATGTCCTAAAGTATTCACTAAAGAAGTTCGACTTGCATGTTTTTGAAAACAAACAGCGACCGTGTCATGTAGTTTGTTTTAACCAAAGTCGAATCGACCTCTTATTCTCGTAGCTGTATACGTAATTTCATCTTCATCTTTCAAAGTGCAATCAGTTTGCTTTTGTATGATATATATACATATATATGATATATTTAAATGACTAAAGGTTGATTTTGCCACAGAGGCAGTGTTTTTTTCTTTTTTTTAGTTCTAATGAAGGCCGTATTATGTCAAATTTAAAAAGTTAAGGTTGATTCACAACAGCTCGGATAATCGAAGCTCTCTTGTATTTCCATTGCTAAGAAATCAAACGATTAATTTTTTGAAGTGAGCCTTAAAAGTAAAGTCGAAAGGAACTGAAGCAAATGTAAGCATCGTCTACACAACAACGACTTACCTGTACATTCAATTTGCGCAAACATTTTTGTTCCATAACACGGAACTAGGTACGACAGCCACACGGTACCAACAAGTTTACACAAATCGAACGAACAAGTCGTTATTAATTCAGTTTAGTTTTCACTTCGAAATTATGATTTGACTGAAGCGCGGCTTGAACACTGTCCCCGTGGTCAAGCTTTACCGCTCAAACTTGGTCTGCACAACTAAAATTTTCAGCAACCATCAAGCTTCGATAAGACAATATTTTAATATCAACAGAGGTAGTTTTAGATTACAATACTGTGTTATTTGCAAACATATTGAAAAATTTGTATGAAGTTTCTTAAAACTTTAAACGAAAGAACAGATTATTGTGAAAAGATAAGAAAACAAAATTTTCAGAGAGGAAAGATTTTGTATGGTCAAATAACAGTATTGTATTATTTATGTAATTTATTCATCACGTATGCAGTTTTCCCAAGTTTTGGAAATCTTCGACTATTACTCCTTAAAAAAGAAGACAGAAATACTAACTGTCTCTACGCTGATTTTATTAAAGGATTTGACAGAATTCATATGTAAGCTAAACATGCTCGAGTTCCTCCGTCTTCTTGTTTACTGGCTATGTTCATACCCGTCGTCTCGTACTTAGTTCGTTTAATTTTTAGGCTCCTTAATGGAGTTCATTTACAACTCACTAATATTTTTATCTCGTTATTATATTTTATTTTATTCTGCTGCTAAGATATTTTGAATTGTCTCGTTTGGACGTGAGAGTTATATATTGCAATCTGACTTAGATACTTTCTGTGAACCTTTATTAATTGTCTCCCACTCAACGTAAATAAATACGCTACATTGACTTAATCGTAAAAAGTCCACAATATTCGTTAGCTGGGCAAATGCATTTTGCATCTGAATCTTGTATTATGTCATATTAACTGTGTCAAGGATGTTCAGTTTCCAAAGCATTTTGTGTTTTGATTGTCTGCAAGGTAATACTGATTCACCTAACATGTTTTCAGCGTTATAAGACAATTTAGCCTTACCCTTTGAAAAATTAGGATTTTCGTAGGGTGCCTCAACCTTGTTATAATTTTAAAATAGGATTTCATGGACCCATAGGGTCAGTGATAAATTCAATAACATTGATTTTAATGAATATCGTATAAAGGCTAATTTTTGATTTAGTTTTCTTTTAATTTTATTGACAAAATCTATCTTTGTAGTCTATATCAGCCTTAATGAAGTTGTAAATTATAATAAAATGCGAACCAGAGTAAATCCCCATTTCGATTTGTTTACAGTGCTTGTACAACATGGTTTTTTTTCTAATTTGAAAATACGGGCTTATGCGCCATAGTTTTCAGCAGTGAATTTTCATTAAATGGGCGATACATCGCATTCTTTCCACTCTTGTTGGTAGCAATGTAGTTAGCTTCGGTAGTTGACAACGAAACTCTCTGCTTAATTAACCAGATCAGATTATCTAAAACGATGGTTTCTTCCCTTAGTTTGAAGACTATGGCGCTGACTTATCGTCGCATTGTCTAGATATCTGCATAATTTGCATTGTTCTACGCTTCCAACTTATCGGTCCTTTCTGCATTTTAAAATTCGTTTTGCTCAATGTCATTTTTCGAGCTTCAGATAAAACGATGTCGTACTCGTGTGGCCTCTGCCAGATACATTAGGCAAATCACTCTTCCAATACTGATTACTTCATTATCCACTTCTTTTTCGGTCAAGTTTCCAATCGGAGTTGAAGCCGTGTTGGTGTTTTCTATTTGAAGTGACTAGGAAATTCCATAGCGTACCACTCCTAGTTGATAATTTGCGTCCATCGTCGAGACGGTCAATCATTATATTCAGAAAACACCTAATTGGTGCAGCTGGTATCTTAGAATCCGTTTTTCTCATTACGGTGAATTTTTATGATCCACTTTTTAGCCGGCAATTATAGCCTTGTGACTGGCAATTTGACCAAATTCCACAAGTTTTCCATGGAAGCCATTTCATTTCATCACTTGTTTCCAGTGTTTGTTTTTCCCTCACATTATCACCTCAGTGTGCCTTCTTGGTTTTTCCCAATTCACAAATCATGATCATGCGCTTCGATTTCGCTAACTTTTCCAGTCATGAAGTTACCACACTATCACTGAAATCTTTGATACATTTGCTCTTGGAATTTTTTCTCGATCTTCTTCGAATCCTTCGCAGGATCTTTAGTTTCACCCAGAGGATATAGCTCATTTGACGAATTAATTCGATTCGTGGCATCAACCTGCTCTCTGGGTCCCTAATTATTGTTCGTTTTGCTAGGACATAAGGTCAATAAGGTCAATCGCTGCCGCGATTTCTAGACTCTTCGAAAAATAATCTTTAAAAGGAAATAAAAATTATTGTCATAGTCTAGAAAGGTTTACGCCTAAAATAGACCAGAACTAAACATTTATAAAATTGTTTGACTGAGTTATGATAATTCAAAAAAAAAAAATTGATTTATGACCACATTTTTGGAATTGTGTTAAATAAAAAGTTTTCAAGAATTCTTGTTCATCTTAGACTACTTTATAGAGAAAGTTTTTAAGAACATTTCAAGATCCAGGAACTTGTATAGACTGAAAATTTCGCGTTCAAAAGAAATGCAAAGGTTCGAGCAATAAGAGGCACCTGGCTAAAGTAACGGGTTGTAATTCCGTCAATTATTGTAATTTTGAAAATTTTTGTGTTTAGTTTTTAAGAATATATTCGACTTTTTCGACCCAATAAGAGTAATATACATACAATACAGTACATAAAAGTAGGTTCCTATCGTCAGTTCAAAATTTCCGATATTTAGAAAGTTATGTGGCTGGGAAAGCTGAACTGCTTGTTAAACATTTACAATTTATAGAAACAAATTACGAGGCAGCTTGGTCCGTATTGACTATAAGATATCTAAATAAACGGGCTTTTCTTAAAGCTTCTCTTTTGTCGCTTGTTGACGTTACCAAATAAAAACATTACTGTACACGCCACGAAAATGTGCACGAATTTCGTTGGTGCAAAAAAAAAGTCTGGTTATAAGAATTGAAAAGTTCAAAAATAAAAGTAAATTGCGGGCCTAATAATAATAAAGAATGTCACAATAACTTGTGTGTTTTATCTGGTTATATATATATATTTTAAATCTGCAAGTGTAAATCAAAACTAGCGCAGTCGGTAGGATACGCGTCGCGGGCTTTGAATAATATAAAAGATTATACGAACTGCGTGCATTTTAATGCTTAAATGTGCATTTTTATACTCATAAAGTTACGAATTAGAACTTGCACTGCGAGTTCCGATAAGTTTCGAGAACCTCGCGTCGCAAGTGCGAAACAACTAACTAACGTGTTGTGTTGTGTAACAGTCACCTTTTAAATACCAAGGGAACAACGGAACAGACGTCAACAACAACAAAGGACTATAGAATACCGCTTCAACCAACAGAAGGCTTTCCAATACTATTTATCAATATCTCCCAACCAAGAAGGAAATTCGAAGCAACAAGGTCAGGAACCATTGCATTAAACTTAATTAACAAACCCTCAATTATATGTATATATGAAATATATACAAAGTTTAAGAAAATGAGTAAAGTATTGTTTATTTCTATATTTATATCATTCATTATTACGACACTGATAATTAGCCTAACGTGTATGACAATTGTAAATTTAATAAAATTTTCCTGTCACAAGCACGTGAAAGCATTTTTGGTTGAATTAAATTTTCAGCATACGAACAACTTATACATGCACTGGATGGTAGTGACTGAGTGCGGGTAAATATTTCCTTTTGCCAGACGTGACTAAACTAACACTATGTAAAACATTTTAGGATTTTTCATTTGTACCAGAAATGACTATTCTTTTACAACTTTCGTAATTATAAGAAGATTGTTTCTTTTTTCTCTTTAGAATAATGGATTAACTTCTCGAATATCCTCTAACAAGTATTACAATCTTATTATCTACCTTTTAATATTTTTAAAACTTTGCGCTAAATTATCTCAGTTTTTATTCTTCCTGGAATACTTATGTCTGATTCGGGGGCCACATATATATATACATATATCTCCAAAACATATGCACGTAACATTTTACGAGGAGCAAAATAGAATTAATCATTATGTCATTCAGTGAACAAATCGAGACAATAAAAGCTTAATTTTGGGAAATTTCAGAATTAATCCAAAATCCAAATTATTGTTAAGCATTGACTCACTTACGTATTTATCGAAATTGCCCGAATTCAACGGCAATTTTAAAGATCTCCAAATTTTCATCAGCTTGATCGATAAAATATTCCTTCAGTTTTAATATGAATCTCTAGGACAAAGCATTTTTTCATATTGCATTAAAGTAAATTTAAAGGGTAGCGCTAGAGCAGTCATTGAAATTAATTCACACGTAACATGAGCAGAAATTAAAACCACGTTAAGTAATAATTTCAAATACACGTTCACAACAGAGCGACGAAATATGAAGTTAACAGTGTTCACTTTTGTAATAAGGTTACGATTTTACGAAAAATAAATAAACTCATACAGAAGGAGCAAATAATACTATTGCAGTAAAAATTTTCCGCTCTTCAAGAACAAACTCACGGAATCCATGCGTTCTCTCCCCTAATGTCGAAACCAGAGCAGCCTTGATGCAGACAAATATTTTATATGAATGCTGTTACGTCCATTATAATTCATCACAACCAAGTCATCAACGATCAAAATAGGACACCAAGTAAAAATAATCATGTCAGAAACAACACCCGTAGGCACCCCTGACCAGAAAGAACGTAACTTTAACTAACAAAGCAGATCCCTTTCATCATATCCCGATAACTTGTACAGATCTTGTTTTTACCCAATCCACAGGGAAACTTTAGTTCTCGTCCTCCTTTTCATAATACAAATCTCAACAATTAAAGACAAAGTAATTTCTTTCCACGATAAATCTTCCCGAGTACTGGACAATTCAATAACAACCCAAGTTTACAATATGCCTTCAATAGGTCAAGTAATAATAACTAGTGCTTCCGATAGAGTACAATCGATGGAAGTAGACTTACTCCAAGCAAATCAAACGCGACCAGATAACTCCTTAGCACAAAATTTGCAAATGCCGGCCCCTTAATCAACCTACACCGTATAATAATTAAATTAAAATTCATACTAGACACTAGATAATTAATCCCAACAAAAATCCTATAAATTTAAAAACATTCCGGAGAGATAAAGAACAATATTGTGCATTCAACTAGTCGAAGAGTTTGGTAACCCATCTACAGGAGTAGAATTTTTAGTCTGTTAATTTTATACCGAATTTGGTAGTCTGATAGGTAACGATATCCTCCTACAGTTAGGAGTGATCCCCCACAACTTTGCCACGAATATAAAAATGTTAAGGTTAAATTAAATAAATTCTCCTACCTGTTTTACAAAAAGGGATTAGGTTATATTAAAGAAGAATACTTAAGTAACAACAATTTAATAGTAGAAAGGGGCATACATGAGATAAACTACTATGAAATCTCTACAAAAATAAGAATAAGGATAATAAAAGACAGCGAGGAAGTAATAAGTTCCGAATCCCTAGACCTTTAGAGGGTTGATGAACAAAATTTCAGTATCCTAAAGGAAACGGGGAAGCGGTCAATCTCAAATTAACTTAGAATAGATCACTTGCACTAGAAAGAACGAGGTCAATTAATAAAATTAGTAAAAAAAAGTACTCTGGTATTTTCTATCGGGAAAATACAAATCTCACTTTTACTAATGCTATAAAGCATAAGATATAGACAGTAAACAATATAATATAAGACTTATCGCTATCCCCACGTACACAAAAAGGAAATCGAGAAGCATATTTAGATGTTGAAGAACAATCCCTCGCTGTGGCTCTCCTTACTCTGCTTCTGTTTGGGTCGTGCCGAAGAAGGTCAAAGGAAGTGGCAAGAATACATTGCGACTGGTAATAGATTACCGGAAGCTGAATGAGGGAACCATAAGCATGTAATATCTTATAGTGATTAAATCATTGAAAAATTAGGAATATGTCAATATTACACTACCTAACCGAGATTGGTGAAAATAATATTCACAAAACCGTTTGCAGTGTGGGCTCTACAAATTTCCGCTCTTGCCCTTCAGTTTAAAAAGCACTCTCGTAAATTTTCAGCGGCTTATGAATAATGTCCTAAAAAATTATAGAAATAAAATTTGTTTAGTATATATCGACGCAATAATCGTTTTCTCGACATTTTTACAAGAACGTATTGGTTTTTTAATTAAAATCTTTAAAAGACTAGAAGAGGCAAACTTAAAGATACCAATAGACAAATCTGAATTCCTTAAAAAGGAAACAGAATTTCTGGGGCACATGGTGACTCCAAATAGGAACCACCCGAAGTCTAAATAATAGATTTTGATTTGATTCTCCAATTCGCAAAACTTGTGAACAAATCAAACAATTCTTAGGTTTGACTGGCTACTACCGCAAGTTTATTGAAAATTATTCTAGTACTGCAAAACCGAGTAAGAAATAGTTGAAGAAAGGTATGAAAATCGAGATTTCAAATCCAGAATATATATTGGCTTTTGAGGCTTTGAAGACTCTCTTGATAAACGAACCTATTCTTAGCTATCCAGATTTCGACAAACCTTTTACCTTGATAACAGATGCGAGTCAATATGTTCTGGGTGCGATACTTTCTTAAAAGCGAGACCTCATTTGCTATGCAAGTGGGACCCTCGACGAACGCGAGGTGAATTATTGTACCATTAAGAAAGATTTGTTAGCAATGGTATGGGTTACTAAATATCTTCGCCCATATTTTCTTCGGACATAAATTATTCACCGATACGGATTACCGACCTATGTCTTGGCCCTTTAAGGTAAAATCGAATTTTAATCTTGTCAGATGGACACTAAAGTTATTCGAGTTCAGTTACGAAATCAAATTTAGAAAACGTGAAAAAATAGAAATGCAGACGCACTATTCATAATAACAAACGCAGAATTGAATTTAATTGAACCCGACCCAGGCATAAAAAGCAGTGAATTTTGCTTAATTGTCTTAAGAAATTACATAGTTATAAATAAAAGTATCTTGGGGTCCCTAAAATCGGAGAAGGTAAACATTTTCGACAAAATCTGAACAGTAATATATACAAAGCCCAATAAACTTCTTAAGAATCATTTTTAAGTCTAGAATAATGACGTGGTTATATATTAACACGGACATGAATTTTTGAGATTATTCATTTTTTGGTGCATAAAATAAAGTTCAGTGTACATTTTGTTGAACTAAGCAATTAATGAAAATTAACACTACAGACTTTATCATTAACATATTTGCAATCGCAAAAATTAATAAACTCAAGCAAAAGGCTCTAAACAAAGCTGAACGAATACAAAAGTTCATTACAAACGCGAGTGAGACAGCTAAGGAAAAGAGAGATAAGTCCTTATTTATACAATAGAATGTGTCGGTAATAGATATATGGGTGCTTCAGTTGTTTCTCAATGCTAAACTACAACTATTCGATACCTATTGGTCACAACTTTGTGAGGCTCATGAGGAGATAATTGATACGATTTCCGCTGTTGAAATACAAACCGAATCTTAAATCTTCCGCACCAACTCATGATATCACATTATTAAGCTCTGCAGTACGCTTGTCTGTAAATATGACATCCATGAAACTACTATAAATAGATTTGGCCATCACCTTTGGGTCATTGATACATGAACATGAAAGTTTGTCGACCGTGGAAGAGATATATTACTTCAAAGCGAATCTGCATTCGCTTATCAGGATACCAGTCATGTTTGGTGAATCGTCCTTGGAGCGTCAAGTTTTGGAGACATTTACTCAAGTTAAAACCTTGGAGAATTTATCGCATCTGTCGACAAATAGGATTATTAGCTTATGTATTTTGTTGGTATTAAACTTGATCATTCAACATGTAAGGGGTGCAACCGTTTACCTTCCCATTATTCATGAATTGCAGAACATTTAACTCTGACTTATAGCTGCAAAGATAAAAGAGAGTCCGATTAAAACCATCTTTTTGCCTAGCCTGGAGTTGTGTGGCTCTGCCCTTCTAGCAGACTTGATTGCAAAGGTGCAAAGAATTCTTCACTTGGAAAGAGTTCCGTCATGCTTGTGGTTTGACTCTATAGCTTTGCTAGTATGGTTAAGAGAACATTCGATAAAGTGGAAGGTCTGTGTTGTCAATCGGACAGCCTTCATCAAGGAAAAAGTACCTGATGGTTGCTGGCGCCATATCCCATCTGTGGATAATTCAGCAGGCTATACAATCAGAAGCAATTCTACGGAAGACCTTGTCAACTTCACACTATGGTGGTCAGGTCTTTCATGGCTAAAACGGAATTCTACACACTGGCCAAAACCACGAATATGTCCTTCGAATGAAGTACCACCCGAAGAAGTTCGCGTTCTACAAATGGCTACAATGGTGGAGGATGTTTCCAAAGACTTACTTCATAAATATCCTGGTCTGTAGAAATTGCTGTGCATACTGCTTGTAACAAAGGCAATTTTTCCACTCTGAATGGATTATCTTATAGAAGGCAAAGTTTTACCACACAACAGCAAGCTGTGTAGTCTAAATCCGACTAAATCAGGGTACACCGCAACATTCGCGAAGTAAATACTGGATTGTTCATGATCGTGGTAAAACACAAATTGTATTGTTTGTTGCTGCCAAGGGGAAAGCACTGAGAAATAACTTATGGGCGATTTTCTGTAAATAGAATCACACCAGCAAAACCATTTTTGCATAAGGAAGTGGACTATGCTGGTCCTTTTTCTATCAAACCTATTCAAGAACATAATCGAACACTTCTCAAGTTTTACGTGGCTATATTTGTTTATTTTGTAACTCGAGCTACACATTTGGAGTTGGTGGTGGATCTTACCATCGAAGTTTATATCTCGTCGTCGATTCATCAGAAGAAGAGGTCGTTGCGGAAAACTATGCAGCGATTATACTTCCAAATATAAATACCTTCAAAATACTATACAACGGCTACTCCGAGATCCAAAGTTATCGTATCTTTTCGTAGAAGAAGGAAGAAAATGACATCTGGTTCACTCCATTTTGATGGCCTTTAAGAGGCTAGTGTCAAGAAACTGAAGTACCATGTCAGCCATGCCATGTCAGCTCCCAACATTACCAATATTCCGTTCAACCGTCTGAATTATTGGCAATTGGTTGAAAACCTATGGCGGTGATGGCAGCAGGAATATATCCATCATCTAAAATAGCGTACTAAGTGGCAAGCAAGGGAACAGCCAGTTCAGGTCAATGATATGACGCCATTAAAGAAGAAAATCAACCTCCTGCAAAATGGTCGTTTGCAAGGGTAGTTGAGGTTCACCCAGGTCGTGGCAAACCGGTCCACGTTGCGACCCTAGTATACAGGGATAGGTATCGTAAACTAACCGTTACAAAAATTTGTGTTCTATCTGTTGACTCGTCTGGGTGACAAACAATTATATTAGTATACCCGGGATATTTTTATCAAATCGAATGTTCAGCATAATTAATTGAAGCCTATTATTACTAAAAACCAAACTAGAAAATACCAAACAACACTTTATATCAAAAGGAGGATTAATAAACATCACAGACACCGGAATAAAATACAATACATGTACATACGCTGGTATCATAGACTCCGAAGAGAAAAAATAAATCGAAGTCTAATTTGACAACACAGACACTTTAATAAAAGAAAACATTAAGCAGGTAATAATTAACAAAGAAATATCGGACCAGATCCAAAATATAACTTTACATATAAAAAACTAGCAAATTTCTATCTAAAATTAAGTCTAAAATAAATTCATTCAATTACGATCTAGCAAATAGAATAATCGTTTTAGAAGATGAAGTAAAATTGATGCAATGTATGTATCAAATCAACCATGACATAATAGTCCTCAAAATACACGTAGACGATATAAAGCAAATACTTATCTCAAGTACATATGGAATTTACAAAAAATATTGTAGTCGATGAAGAAATTAAACTCGTAACCGATATCAGCATCCTTAAGGAAATAAAAATGACCATTAGCGTCTACTAATATCAAATTGTTATCCTATTCATTACCCAATATTCCAACAAAATTTAGTTAGTCTTAATGGAACCAATTCCAATCCCAGGCTCCCAGAAAAACCTAAATTTACACAGATGAAGAAAATAGAGTAAACGAATTCTTTTTGAAAGAAAACCTTAAGAAAATGCATTGAAATATACGATAATTGCGTTCTTATTATGAACTCGTACGAAGCAACCTCTACAAAGAAAATTACAGGCTGAGATAAAATAAAACAAGAAAATAAAAGCAAGAATCTTAATAACGAAAAATTATTCGAAATTGAAATACAATTAAAATAAATTATTAAATTAAATAATTGTAAAGTATAAGTTTATAATAAAATATTTGAAAATTTTCTGAAAAAACAGCACGACAAAATAGGACTTCCTAATTTTGTGACCAAAATAAAACAAGTAAAAATTATATCTAATATTAAGGCAAAGGAATTGTAATAGTAGAAAAGATATTAAAAACAAGGAACTTATGGAACATTTTTCGAAACGTAACCAGCCATATAACTTTGTATCATCCGATTTTAATATACGCACAATTCTAATAATCATAAGTATTATCACCATTATAATATTATAAAGAAAAAGAACAAGAGAAATTAAAAATTTCGCCGGAAGCGAAAATTAATGGTGGGCGAGTTATAGTAAAGCCTTAGAAACATGAAAAAACATAAATAATTTTTATCCTCAGACAACTAAGCGCTTTCCTCATATCTTTCCTGGAACCATCGGTTCCAACGTAATTTAGTATCCCTGATTGTCACAGGTGTCCCAATTCCTAATCGTCTTTACATAAAATTTTCAATTATTCCATGAAGTCCAAATGCACTTTAACATACCCACCTACTCCGACGTTACGTCTATTTCGGTCCAGCTCTTAATCCTGAATCAAAATAGAAAAAAAATCTAACGTAAGGACTTGACGAAACGGAGGCTATACATCTGTCAAAATTAACGTACTGCCCGAAATGAAGCCGTACAGTGATCTAAATAAGAAATGCTACTTTGTGAGTTAAGTTTAGCAATTGGGCCACTCGGGAAAGTTACATCCGTTTAGCTCGACGACTTCGGAAGAAGAGTGCGAGCCATAAAGCTGTTAGGAAATGAAAGTTCCCGCGCGTTCTTTCCGGTTTTGTAAATTGATGGTTCTAAAGCTATAGATGGATTCGAGGGAGGACCGTGCTTGGTACTGGATCTCAAAGGCCTGCAAAGCGACTTCTCGTTGGATTTTCCTTCAGGTGTTTCTTCAAGTCATTCTTCTTCAAGTGATTACTTTGAGTTTATCCAGGTGTCTAATTCCTTATCTGTTTGGAGTGCTTAATACCTCTTAGTGTGAGTTAAGTGCATAAGGACACAATGGGGAAAGCCAATGGTGGCGGCTTCATCCCACCGTCTGAATTGTTCTCCACCGCGGAGATTAGTCAGATGAATGCGAAGTACGCTAAGGGCAATCTTTAGGACAATATTGTTGAGCCCCACGTGGAGGGCCCCCAAGAATCCAATTCTGCGCAGGACGTCGCTCCATGCGGTGACATCACCCCAAAAAATGGCGTCGTCGGACCGGCGTTTCTGGGAAATGAGAGTGAGGTTATGTCTCGGGTTGAAATGTCTGGTTCAATCCGGTCGAATCCTGTTTTTACGAATGATGACTCTAGCCTAACTGGCTCTAAGCTTAACTATAACTCAAAAAAGCTAAACTAACAAATAAAGAAAATATAAATCGCAGGGACAGATCTCCACAAAATAATAAAGATCGTGCTAATAGACTAACAATAAAAAACCAATCAAAAACAAAAAGAACACAAAAACCAAATAACAAGCACAATCAAGAAATATATAATAAACAATAATATATCTCCTCCGCTATGTGCAAGTGAGAACTCCGATTAAATCATTGAAGAAGTGTCTCCGGCACAACTTTACGGAAGTTTAACATCAATCAACATGCTACAGACGAACCTGGCAACGTCGAGGACAACGGTGTACCGGCCCTCAACCCCACTGACTTCCCACCGATCTGGTCCACTATCCATAGGAAGAAGAGGAAGATCTCAACTCAGCCCACATCTCAGCCGAGCCCCAACAGCTACTTAAAAACTCCACCAAACAAGGCAATTACTTTAGTATTTTAAAAGAAATAAACCTAAATTGCAGTAGTAGCAATAACACTGTTAATATAAATGATAAAGCCGAAAATGTGACCGCAGGTGATTTTGAAGCTAAAGATAAAAATAAAAAACAAAGAACTGATACAATTCCTGATAGTAAAACAAACAAAAGTAAAAACTTCAACAACGACAGGTACGCTCAGGGTGGGGGAGTCGGGAATAATAGCACGGGTCTGAGAAGATTCTGTCCCCCGATCACCTTCACGAATGGGGTTAATGCAAAAGAAATGAATAAAGTTATTAGTACAAACTGGCCGAATTGCGGTCACCTGATAAAACGTATTAATGAAAGGGTTAGTAGACTGTTCGTGAGAGGAGTAGAGGCTCACCAACAAATTTTTGAAAGCTTAAAAGGGGCAGGCCAAAGAGTCTTCACATACATTCCTAAAGAAATAAAAAAATCAACTCTATTGCTTAAAGGAATAGATCCCGAGTACTCGGCTAATGAGGTACATGAGGGTCTGCTATCAGAAAACCCAAACCTGAAAATCTATAATGTCAAACACTTTAAGACCAAAAGAAACGACAACCTAGGCCCCAACCTATGGTCCCCACTAACCCGGAAGATCCTACTGGGGACAATAATAATGAAAACGAAATTCACAAACCTTTCTGTGTTAACTGCATGGCCCATGGGTATACTGCCAATTTCAGCAAGTGCCCCTTTTATTTAAACATCCTCATGGGTAAAGAGAAAAAAAAAGTCGAAAAACAGCAGAGAAGAATTGAATTTCTAAACAATCTAAAGGCAGCGGAGATCCAACCTAATGTATCTTTTGCAAACGTGGCAGGTGGAAGGGGAAAAACTTGGAACCCAAACCAGGATATAGGCAACAGGGTTAACCAACACATCAGGGGTAACTCAATAAATCAAACTCAGAATACCAATCATACGACCCCAATCTTTATAAAACCCCTTAACAGGGGCTCCACTCTATCGGCAGATAATAATAATAATATCCCGCTAATTGACAACAATAACTTCATTGGGGCCTGTGACAGCCTCTTTGATATCAGTATTACAGCATTGAGCTAGAAAATTGCGGAATTCCTGCCCACAATCAATAGTGCTCCAACACTATTAGATAAAAAAATGTGTTATCTCGACTTCATGTTAAAACTGAGCCTGCATGACTATTCCAACACATAAGTACCAGGATAATTTAAGCATTTTAAACCTAAAAAACCTGACTAAAGTTTACATCAGAGATCATCTACCTTATAAAAACAATACTAAATCATGAACACACAGAATAACCGATTTAAAATCACTACATTAAATGTAAATTCCATTATTTCAAGATCAAGAATGTGCTCATTGAAAGATCTGGCGGATGAATATTCCCCGGATCTTCTTCTAATCAATGAAACACATTTAGTGGAGGGAAAAAAAATACATATCAAGGGTTACGGGTCTTTCATCGAATGCAATCACCCGGGCACTGCTATTATATATATAAAAAAAAATAAAATTCAAAAAGTAACCAATTTCAATTCCAATATCACACATACTCTAGCCAAGGCCCACCTCAGTGATGACTCGAGTAACATATTAAGAGCTCTCATTGGATCTGTCTACTTCCACGGTGGCAATACCTCTCGTGAGGACATCAGTGGATTCCTTGACTCTTTGGAGGATCAGCTGAATAACGGGGAATGTGGCGCCATCATCGTTGGCGGCGATTTTAATGCGCGACACCCTTCTTGGGGGGACAATAGACCAAATACCATCGGTAGAATAATCAGTGACTGGCTGTCTGGTGCCGGCGGCCGGGGTGGGGGACTTATCAGAATAGGGATAAACAGACCAACATATCCGGAGGGAAATAGTTTTCTGGATTTTTTCTTATGCTCTCCCAACATTATTGATTCTTTAAGTAGAAATTACTTTTGCAGTACTAAGGTGTCCTTTTCCGACCACTACGCAGTGGATCTCGTCATTGATATAAGAGATTTTCGAATGACTAACGTCGAACAGACTGACAGACGATTCCTTGGTAATAAAATAAATTGGAAAAATTTTAATAAAACTTTAAAAGCTGAACTGTATAAATTAGTCACATCAAATAACCAGAATCTTAATAAAATGGAGATTGATAATCTGATACACGGAATCGAACACGTAATCTCATCAACAACAGAAAAATTTTCTAAGCCCTACAAATCTACCAGGTGTATGCATAAGTTTTTTCCGGTTTTTTGTTAAAAAAAACACGTAATTTTGAAGGTAAATTCATTTATTTTTTATTCAAAATATTGGCCATCGGCCTCTACACATTTAGTCCATCTTTCAGGTAATTTGTGGATACCATGCCAGAAAAAGTCCTTGTCTTTTGCGGCAAACCACTCGCCAAGCCATTTTTCAACTTCTTCAAAATTGCTGAAGTGCTGCTCTGCGAGCGCGTGTCCCATTGATGCGAAGAGGTGGTAGTCAGATGGCGCCAGGTCTGGGGAGTTTGGCGGATGCGGAAGGATGTCCCATCCGAGCGATTTCAGGGTGT